>JAQIWG010003091.1:0-18674 GCA_034695025.1 Chamaedrilus cognettii
ATTGCCCCCCCTGCCCCCCCTCCTCCACTCTACGCCCCTGCCAACATTGCGATTCGAGCACTATGCAAAATGTATGAATGCACCAGGTTTATTTCTAACGTTTGTCATAGCTGAAGGCTATACGCTTTATTTTAAATCGCGAGAAGGCCTTTCGTCGGCGTCCTATCATTATTCGTTGACCCCGCGATGACCCCACACCGTGCCCTTGCATTGGCTGGGGCTTGAGCAGACATGATGGCTGCTAGTTTTCCTCACTTCTGACAAGTTCTCAGGCGCGTGACTGGTGTATTACCAAGCCCGCGTAATGAAGTGTCTCAGAGTTAGTCTATCGTGGGCTCGATGATATCTGAGAATGCGATAACGTCGATCGCGTGTCATTGTAACAGTTCAGAGAGAACGCGACTTTGATTTCAGACTTAGCCAGTGTGAATGTAACGAGTCTGGTGGCGACTCTGGCGAGTGCGGCTGACACCGCCTGTGATACGGATTACGGAAACAACGCTATCATATACATGCGCATTGTAGTCTTGCTAAGTAATTATTAGAGGCCTGCAGGAAGTGGCATAACGCAATGATGTAATTGATCGGATAATTTAAATAGTACGGCCTAAGAAGTCAAAATCTGAATGGCTCGAAATTTTATTTAGTTCTCTGCGGAGAGCCATGCATGCACAGGCGGCCCTCTTTAGTCGCCCTTCACGACTCGCCCGGGGAGCTCTGAGCTGCAAATCAATTCTTTGATATCCGGCTCAAATAGTATTCATTTGACTTAATGCATACTTGCAGGGCCTATAAACACTCAACAGTCCTATCTTGCTACAATGGATAGATTAAATTTTAGCAAAACAAATTAGTAAATTTATCAATGATCTCAAAAACTATAAAGTTTGAAGAATCATTATAATGATGAGAGTGGATCGTAGATAAATCTCAACACATTATAGCATCCACACGACTGTGATTGCAATTGAAACCCAAACTAAAACTAATTACCAAACCATGCAATCACGTCAAGAAATAAACATTTAATAAATCCGCATATGCACGCCATTCAGAGATTAACCAGCTCGTCTGGCCAGACTGAAAGTACCGCCGAGGTCACGGCCGCCATTGTTCCCCCGCTGACCCTAAGTCGCAATTTCCCACCCCGGAGCACCTGCTCGTGTGAGAACCGGCAGAGGGAGGGAGGGGTGAGCGATAATGAGGGGATTTATAAATTATCATTTTCATTTCACGCGAAAGTGTCAAATGAGCGACGGTGATGGTGTAGCGGTGTAGTGGTGTAACGATGTAGTGGTGTAGTAGTGTAGCGGTGTAGTGGTGTAGTGGTGTCTATAGGCGACAGGGAACGCGTGTAATCATCGCATCGCTCCCATCGCAGTCAATTCACTGAGCCTCGCCCAGTGGAGGTCGGATCATATGAGAGCCCGAGACTCTGAGGCCGATGCAAAACGTTTTAATTCTGGGGAGAGCGTGAGCGTGGCATGTTCTAGTAACTTAACAAGCGTGTTAACGGTATATTGACCGACTGATTTCAACGATATGATGACGTAGGGGCATTCATGGTATTGAGAATTCCGGGAAAGTGTACGAGCGTATAGATTGTATATCATTCAACGCAGCAGCCAGCGTGGATACTTTGGCCTACTGTATATAGTAAGCATCAAGCAGTGTAGGCGTAGCCACTTGAGTTCATATTTATTTAAAAGACATGATTACTGTTATAGATCTACCTAGCTGGATATAATGCTGTGTATTTTGGCTGCGCTAAAGGTAGGCCGACGATGTTACCGAATGTTGCGCGAATCCAATGTTATCCAATGCAATATCAACGAATACGTTGCTGCCGAATACGATGTTGTACCGATTATCCTGTACACAGCTATTTACAGTTACATTATAGTATTACCCAATTTAACTCCTGATTCTTACAGCTTACATTTAACAGAATCGTACTATTTGCGCTAAGTTATCAACTATTTCATAATAGTGTTCGAATTGATTTTATAGACTGCATGGAAACGGGGTAATTTCGCCCCTGAAGTCACATGCTTGCGCCCATGCACTGCCTGTGCGTGACTGGGCTGTCGAAGACAATCATAGACTGGTAGACGCCGTATCAGTGTCCGTCCGTGTTGGTCGCCCGCAAATATCACTCTCAGTGGCTCTACAGCCGTGCTAGCTCACCGGCTACAGCCGTGCTAGCGCACCGGCTACAGCCGTGCTAGCGCACCGGCTACAGCCATGACTATGAGCGTGTCTGCATGCTGGTGTGTTGAGGGATCAGAGGCGTCAGATTTGAATCGTGTACGATCAAGGCGTCTCCGATTCATTGTAGGCGATTTGTGTCAGTGAAATCTTATTGGTCTATATCCATAACCCATTGCAAGGGCAAGGTCATTCCTGCCTCGTAAAGAAAGCCTCGTATAACAGATCCTTCGTCGCGATCGAAGTCTGCATGCGATTAGACTGCATGCGATCAGACTGCATGCGATCAGACTGCATGCGATTAGACTGCATGCGATCAGACTGCATGCGATTAGACTGCATGCGATCAGACTGCATGCGATTAGACTGCTTGGAACTGCTTGGGTCTGCGGCCATCACTACAGGTCAAACTAGTTTAGGACATAGTACACTAGCAGTAGGCGTAACAACGCACGACATTGTGTCCTGTTTCGTGTGCAGCTGCACCCCTCCTTAATCTCAGCGTCTGCACGCTATGACATTCTTGTCGCGTCAGAATTACATCCATACTTTATCGACACGATCGATTAATTAGTCGAGTGCCAAGCTATTCGCCTTTGTCATAATAGATCCAATAATTATGCTCTATGCCCTCAAAATCCTGTTGAGGTCTACTATATCGGTTCACTTTACTCATTTGCATAATACAACTCGTTGTTATTTTTTACTCGAGTTCGTAACAGTTCTCATAGAACGCTGGCTATATGCTACGGGCCCCGTATCCGTTCAGTTCGCTTAGTAACATCATCTGCCGAGTCCCGAACTTATAATTTTGTGTGCTGAGTGCAGGATATGTACCGCCCTTTTGCCGCTCAAACTTTAAACATCACTATCGTAATGTTTATAGGGATGAATTTATTAAGAGGGGACGATATCACAGTAGGCTATTTGATGTAGCCCTTGCTTAAACGGGCTTCAACAGTTTTCAGAACAAGCTCCTGTAAACACTATTTTGATCCTCACCAATCGTCTTGTAATAAGATCTCATCTGTCACGGATCGGTTCAAACTAAACGCACCAGCAAGCATTCATTCCGATGAACTCCAACACAGCTCGGCTTACCACACTCTTCGCATGTCCGCTTCAGTGTCAAAGTGTCTGGGAGACATCCCGCAGACGCGTGACAAAAAGTGTAGTGCATCAAAAGTCAGGCCCTGCACCTCCAACCAATCTTTCTTCTCTATAAAGTCGCTGTTATCTAATCTGCTAGGTCTGGGACCCAATTAACCCCCACTGCCATTCGAGCCATCCGCTCCGTTATAATAGTGGCATAGAAGGCATTGACAAAATGAGGGGGATCAGTGGGGCCATGGTTCTCCCACTCTATGGAACAGTTATTGATATGACACCAAAGAATCGTGTAAACGCAAGAAATGCAAACAACCATGGCAGGAAAATAAAGCCTCCTCTCGCATTTACTATACGAACAGTAGACATCATATAGGCTACTTTTTATTGGAGGAACGTGAACGATGAATATAAACCTATTTTGAGCATTTATGTTGATTAGATGACTTTTATCAATCATCCGCGAGTGAATTTTTAAGAGGATCCGCTGGCACTCTTCAATTTGTCTCTCTCCGCTCGCTAGTTTCTCTCAAAAACAATTCCCCCGTTAATAAAACCCGCTCTTCCCATGATCAAATTTATATTCGCTAATAATCGAGGAGGGTGGGATGCCCAGGGGCGATTTGGTTGATCCCGGGACAAGCTTCCTAATCGATATTCAGTTTGAATGGAGCGGAAGAAGGATACAGAACTGAGGAACTAAGCTTGTATACTGGCTATCAGGCTATAAGGTCAACTGCCATGCTGATAAAGTCTGAGAGAGGTCGCAACAACCAAGTTTTCACTCGGCGTTTGTGGGACATAAAACATTGGCTAGAACCCACGAGACACAGCCGTCCTGCTATAATGCTCTGTATCTCATATCGGTTTCAAAGAAACGACCGTGTCTGAAGTTACAGCCTTTGTTACCTCGGTCGCATTCAGGACAGTGTCGGTTAGATAAGGTTTGCTCGACAAAACGAGGGAATGTCGGAAACATTTAATTAACGCGGTGGCAACGCAAAGTCCTGATCCCTGATCACAGATCCACGGAATTAGATCGCAATGGTAATTGGCCAGAAGGGGATGTTGGACTTTTCTTAAAAAGTTGAAAGCCCAGCATACGTCTCATTTACGATAAAAAAAATACCTCTCGGAAAGCAGGCCCGCAACTCTCTGCATAGACTGTTATCACATCTTTCTGTGATTTTTGTACTGTATAGAAATGTAAATTTTTTACCACCAGCAAAAGCGCTGTAGCAACGAACAATTGTAGCAACTAAAATATCGACTATATGTGGAATCATTCATTGTTGTTGAAAAAGTAACAAATCACAGATCATCACGCAATTCGAATCGTCATCATCTAGCAAGAAAAACAATTAATAAATTATCGAAGTTTCCTTGTTAATAACTTTGCAGCTTAAGCGTGCGCCTTAAGCGTGCGCCTTATACACGAATTTATGACGCTTAATACGAGAATTCATTCTGAATAAATTGATTCAATCTATCAAAGTTAGGCTATACGTGCATAGCCTAACTTTTATATACAGGCTTGCACTGTATAGAAAGAGTCCAAAATTCTCATCTCACTGCAGCTCTGCTCGTGTCCGCGCCGTGACACAATTCATTAGCCTGGTCAACGTGGCCATCAGGCGAGATGAGTTTGGACGGAGGACGCTCGTTTTGGTGGCGACACGCTGCGGAGGAACAGGAAATTACGTTCGTCCTAGCGCACCGTCGCATCAGAGCGGATCGACTGGATCGGAGCAGGGGATATTGAATCTGTTCGCGTGGTCGGGGTGGGGTTGTACTTTAAGAACCATGTGTAGGCCTAGTAACAAAGATGAGACCGATCCCTCCTCTTTATTCGCCGTTTACGACTCGCCCGGGGAGCTCTGGGCTGCAGGCTAATTCTTTGTTCCCCGGCTTGCAGAGGGTAATCTACGCGCGTGCTGCAAGACTTTGTGGCACAATATTTACTGTAGTATATTAAAAAATGTATGGCATTTTTGCTAATGGAAGGTCTCTGGCATACAATCCCTCTATCCTGAAAGATCATCGACTTTAGCTTTTTTGCTCAACTGTCGGAGGTTTGGCCAGAAAGATGCTGTAATTTAATAGAATTTCGGAATTTTTGTCTTACAATTTTTATTTTATTATGTGCTTAGAATTATCATCAGTGGGAACACTGGTCTCAGTTTTTTGAGCGCCGCCCATTCCCATTCCCATTCGCTTCCATCTACTTAAAACCATGATTTATCCAAACCCCCCCACACATTTTTTGAGCTACACCCCCCCCCCCCCCCGGTCGTGAGGTCTGGACTGGACGAAAAATGAGACTAACTTTGCATGCAGGACTTTTAATTAAAGACAAAGGGGTGGTCTGACTACACCCCCCTGAAATTGCTAGCACCCCCCATTTCCTAAATTCTGAATAAATTCCTGACTAAGGCACTGCCACTAGGTGTGGTAGCCTGCTCGGGCTGCTGCTCCATCCATGATGATGACGGCATGCCCACCGCTCGTTCGTACGCGTGTATCCGTGCGCGCCTTTGAAGCGAGCCGACAGTGAATCGGTCCGGGATGTTGCGCTGCGCTGCGCAGTGGCGGACGAGCACTAATTACACACGACCGCAGCATGCCGGAAATGAGTCTCATAGTTGCGAGCAAGGATCATTTGACGTGAAGTATCCACTATCCGCTACTATCCACTATCCAGCGCTATGTTCACTATCCTGCAGATAATGAATCGACCATTGACCGCCGTGGTTTGCACGTACTATAAAATCTGCCTTGACGTGAAAGTATTGCTCCATTTAGTAACAAATGCTAACTACGCGTGATGAAAACAGCAGATTTGAAGTTAATCTGATAATCTAGCCGGTCACGGTGTCTAGGTGATGAGGGTGACTGATATGAGCGAGAATGATGTTTACAAATGTAGAATCACGAATTGTAATAGGCAAAATATATCGTATTTATGTACTTTAGACCTTTGGCATATCATTATCAGTAGGGAATAAAAATGGACAGAGGAATGCGAATAATTTAATGTAGTAGGCGTATGTTAGGAATGTTGTATCTTGTGCCCCTTCGATCAAAATATGATTTGAAATTTATCATTGTCAACCATGCTAATGTGGAACGAGTTCATATTGACTGCACACTCAATCTATTATCAGTATCATCACATCATCATCATCGTCATCATCATCAGTAATCAGTTATTATTAGTTCATTATGCGTGTAGGCTACTCTGAGTTTAGATATTCTGATATTTAGATTAGATATTTGGATATTTAGATATTCTAATATTGAGATATTCCTGAGTTTAGATATTCTCATCTTTCTCTCGCGCGTGTCGATCGGTTTTACTGCCTGCATCGCTCTAGAGGTCTATAGCCTACTGCAGCAGAACTATATCACTAAGCCTATGTGACTCGTGCAGCGGACGTCGCGTGCCAACGATCCGATGGAGTTCTAATCAATTACCATCCACCGTCCGTTACATCCCGTCACGAATCGATCCCGATTCTCTCTCTTTTATTCCCACGATAGTCGCACGGCGTCGGAGACAGATTTGATGACCACTAATTGAACCACTCGCCATAGAAATGATAGAATCGCTGCGCTATTAACGATCATCAAATCTGTCTCTTGACTGCTATTGGGCGGCGTCCTTCTGATCGCTAGATTGCTCTACGTGCTTCCGCGCCTCGTATCATGTCTCTATGGCTCTATTGTGCGCCGCGTCTCTCTGCAGGCAGAACCATCGATCAAAAATATCAATGGTCGCAAAAGTGAAGTCACCTTACACTGAGTGCGTGAAGAAGGAAGGAATGGTATACTGTTCTCTGCTACTATAATCTCTGCAATAGAACGCTTGTACTATTCACTCCATTATGCCACGGTATTGTTAAAATAGTGTAATCGATCATATCAAGGCAGAACTGAAAGATGTATATACTTTCAAATTGAAGAAACACTATACCCTAGCTATGGGATGCATGACCACAGCCATGAAGGCATTGGCGATATGTGCTCTCAACGTTGAGAGGGCTTGAATGCTGTGTGAGAGAGTTCATACAAGGAAGAAGTAAAAATATGAGTTAGTTTCTCAAGTTTGCAATATACCGCTAAAATGTTTGAGGGCCCTAAACAGTCGGTTTCAAATATTGGAGGAGTCACAAGCGTATACGTTGCAGTATATTCCCGATAATCGACACTATATAGGGATCAGCCTATAAGTTCTCCCAACATCGACGCTCACTCCAGGACGTCCCGTCCGGAGCTGGACGCACTATGGCGGCACGGTCTCCACTCCGGACTCGACTCCTGGCTGTTTTGCATCGACCCTCACACGGACTCGCTCCCGACGCGCTCCCATCCCATATCCACTTCCGGTGTAATGTCCGCATATTGGCCGCAGCCGAGCGACGTCCGATGAATCCAGCCTGCAGGGCGGAAGCCACGCGGACTTGGTAGAGGGGAGGGGTCGTCCACGCCCTCTCCCCTCCCCCCTTCCCTTCGGTTCCGGACCCAGCGGGGCACTGAGCGTGATGGGCACCCATGCTGGGCACGTCGATGATTATTGGAGAAGTATCCGACTCATCAACAGTCGGGAGGGAAGAGAAGTGGACACGGGACTTCGGACTCACCAACGTATGGAGGGAAAGGGACTCGATGATCTGATGGAGAGAATGCTTAACACAGCGTATATGAGTTCCGAACAGCTTGACATTGAGTTGAGAATAATGCTTTACTATATGTAGATGACATACGAGTGCTATAAATAAAAAACCTCAAAAGACACCATTTCCGTTGTCGAAAGTAGGCTAAGCGTGTATTACCGATCAGCTAACGCTTGAGAGCTTTAAAAATTGGAGGGTCGTAGGCCTTCTTCACCCTTCCCTCCATATTACGGGACTGTTGTCTATAATACAGATCTGGCATATTTGTGATAATTGTCTTCGCCAAATCTTCATCATAGAACGGCAATTAAGAAAAACCTATACATGCATAGACTTTTTCGCTTAGAGGCATCGAAGTAATGTCGAGTCGAGACGCCTAATTCCTTGGCGGAAACGGTTTTTAGCTCTGTCGAGATTCAGCGTCGACCTCTCCTGTTGCTCGTCCGCGTCACAATAGCGGGGTGAAGAGTTATAAGCTGCGGACAGCGCCAAGGGCACTCTCTGGGAATTCTTTATCGTCCTCCACCACAGCGTCCATCATAGACTCCATTGACAACCAGCCATGCATCTGACAATCCTCACCCGATCCATACGTCAGGACTCCGTGACACTTCTCGAACATTCGACTGGTCTGCGGGTTTCCTAAACTCCTCCGGCAGACTCGTTAAGCTCCATAAGAAGGCGCGACCCCGTGGTAGCCTCTCGGTCCCAACAAAACCCAAGACGACGACACACAAACGCACCTCTCGCCCCGAGTCAGCAGGTCAGAGCAGCCAGCGATAAACCCTTCATAGTTCGTAAACTCTCGCCTTCAAATCACAGGTGCTGGTCGGTGGCGGATCTATGGGACATGCCCGCGGCGTGATCCGGAGTCCATGAGGCGAGTCCGAGAGTCCATGAGGCGAGTCCGGAGGGATCCTGCGAGGCGGCTTATCGGAAGGACCATCCGTAGCGGAGCGGGCAGGGGGGGACGCTCGGGGCTTATGTCGCGAGATGTCCTGACATCTCTTATTGAATATGAAATATAGATGTGGCACACGGGTCGGGTGCGTTAATACCGGCTACCTCGGCGAGCGATGAGGGGGGGAGGCAGGAGGGAAGGGGAGATGGTCACGGGTTCGGGAGTCTAAAGTGGTGGCTGACACATATTTCACTTGATGAGGTTTCGGGTTGAAGTTAGTTAAAATAATAAAGGCTAAATAAAATAAGTCAAAATTTGTAGAAAGCAGCCGAAATAAATCCACAATGAAAACAAAAACAAATGAAACAGAATTGAGACAAGCATTACAATAACGTGATTAGAAAATAGGTCACAGAGTCTTGCTTTACTGACCAGCTGTCTAAAATCTCTCATAGATGGTGACAGATTGTAACCATAAGTATGTTAGAACTTATACTGTTCCATCGATTGGATATATATATATATATAATATATAGTGAAAAAATAAGAAGCAAAATATGTAGGAAATGGGTGCGATATAGGCTACAAAGGTGAATATTCTGTTATCATTTTACTCCCCGCGCAAGCAATACCGTCTCTATATAACTCAGTGAGCCTTGCATTATTTCTAATTGTCAAGAACTGCAATGGAAAATTTCTTGTCATCGCTCGCACTCCCAGAATGACGAAAATATTGAGCACATAGGGAAAGGGGAGCGCGCGGGGGGGGGGGGGTTAGTAGAGGCGCCGACCGACGACCCCGTAATGACACCAGGAGTGGAGCGTTGATCGGTAGAGGGACTCAATAGGGACACGTCGACGAGAGGTCATCCAAGGCCGCTCGACGGGCCGCAACTAATGACGTCCTGGACAAAGGCGATCGTGTGATCCCCCCGGAGAGCGGACCCGCCTGTGATCTAAGGCGGACTGACAGGGCAACCATCACGCGCTGAGGGGTTAGCGGGGAGGGAACTGAGAGTTGGGGGGGGAGGGGTTGAGATGTGGCAGAGTTACTGAGGGACTGGTGCGGAAAAATTGTGGGCTGCAGTGGGGGGTTGTGACGAAGTGAAGGAAAAAATTGATTGTATGCGTCAACGATTTGAGCAAAATCGTTTATGTTTGTGAGTTAATCTGTGAATTGTGAAAGATATTTAATAAACATTAGAAATATATCGAGGATCTTCGAGAAAGTTTTCAATGATGTAAAATTGGAATTTAAAAGAAGCATGGAGGTTCCAAAAAAGAGGTTCTGAAATCACAAATTTCATCGATTGATAAGTTTAAGTCGAGATGAAGTTAAAAGTGAACGTTCTATCGGTCCACGATAAAATGTTTCATGTATCTGCATGACATCGCGTCACTCTTCACTCCTAGTTAAACTCACTTCTAGTCTCACAGAGATCTGACGGGCTAATGGTCGCTGAATCTTCATTAAAGCACTGCGCTTGAGTTTATTTAAACTGAGTCCATTTGCGTCAGTTTAATTGCTGAAACTGACCAATTTCAATACTGCACCCGCTGAAATAGAACAGAATACTACTTCTTTCAGTTCACCGAATTGCTGCAATACAGCAGAACGAATGAAAGAAATGTAAAGCCGTGCAGAACGGGCGCGCTGCGGCAGTGTGGGGATTCATATATGTGACATGCGCATCTGATGAATGATGTCGTGGACAAAAGGCGCCGACGACGTTTGCTGATTTAATGATGAACCGAGTCGTCGGGAGGGGGCGTGCGTGCCGTACGCATAAACTCAACTAGATACTGTAGTTATAGGGAAAGTCGTGCAACGATGGCTGTGCAAACGCTTGAAAGTACGAATCAGGTATACAGACTGAGAACGAAAAGTCTAAAGACGAAGAATAAGATCATTTTCAGTCAATGAAGAAGTTGGAGAAGAAATTAGACCGTACAATTTTGTGAATTATAGCTAATCAGAGGTTTGATGCTATTTTTACAGCTACTATAGTGAAAAACATGTTTGACACACGCAGCAGGCCTATGCTAACATTTTAGAGCAGAAACAATATGTACACGACAAAAATCGAATTTATTCGCAAAGTAACTTTAGAACCGAAAATGGCGTGCTTTTTGTTGGCCCACTGTGGCTTTGTTGGCCCACTGTGGCTTTGTTGGCCCACTGTGGCTTTGTTGGCCCACTGTGGCTTTGTTGGCCCACTACAATCGCATCAGAAATCGAAGTAAAAATTTAACGTCGGAACTACCTAACACTCTGAACAATCAAAATGGGATTTTCTTGCGTTGCCAACACTACCAGTGAACTTTCTCCAAATGCTTCTTTAGCGACCGCAGCAAATTTTCCCAAACGCTTCATTAGAGCAGCATATCTCCGTATTGTATACCGACACTTTCAACAAATTTTTACTTTCTCCCAGTGCTTCATTAGCTACCACAGCACTGTCTCTCGAAATTAAAACTGTTTGACTGACGTCAGCGCCGCGCCGCGTCGAATTATCTTTGCTCCCGTCAGTCACTGCAAGCTGTGTGTCCCGGCGCCCAACGTGGGGCCTCTTAATTAACGCATCGCCTAAGCGCGCCACCGTGGGACAGACGTGATTAGCACTGCCAAGTCACACGAGTCCTGGGGGCCGACGTACACCTATACCAGGAAAACATAGCGTATTCAATTAATATTCATAAGATCTCTTTATGTCAAATGAAAAAACTCATCCTTCTTGTGTTTTACAACTAAGTCAGGTATTAATTGGATTAATCCAATACTCTGATCGTTTTTATTAGCTAGCATGAAGGCAAAACAAGCGCGTAACTTTTAATATAAAAACTGCTATATTTTGAGAAGATGAGTTTCATCTTCTGACGATGAATATATTATCATTCTGACTCTTGAACGGCACTTCGTTTGTATATTGTAAATGCTGTGCAATGTGTGTACTACAGAAATTTGAATGAATTTAACAATGTATTATAATATTATGCTAATCGCAACTAAGATTATGATATTTCTGGAATAGGTTCATGTTGGAACGCACCCCGCATGCTTGGTGAGACGACGGCACACCCGGAGAGTTTGAGGACACAGCATTTGCATCGCTCCGCTGGTCGCTTCCTTCGCACGGAGCTGGAATCACAACTCGGCCAGTCTGGTATTCGGGATACCGCCATGGGTTTGTTCGGATAATGCGCAAACGTGCGAAGCAATGTGAATGCTCACCCCAGGTTTTTGGAACAGAAATCATTGCCATAATATAAGCCGAAATCGGTGGACTACAGACTGACTAAAAATCATCCACACTTTCAGTTCGGGACTTTTTGGCTATTGCAAAAGAGTATTCTTCGATAGTGAAAAAATCAGAGCCCTCCGATAGAAAAGGGCACACTCTTGCCTAAACACCTGCCGTCAATCGACTTAGGTCCAACGTTTCTTCAAGTAATAACTACTGCTTGGAGACGGTGACTTTCACTTAGATTATTATTTACTTGCACCGTTCCCTAGGGCCTCAAGATATTAAAAAACAAACCCTACAACTATCCGTCCGCACAGGACTCACTCGTCCGAAGGACAGCGAGGGTTGGGACCGGGCAGGCGTCCGGGTTCATTTCTCATCGCTCGTAATGAAAAGCATCAATCAGCGATGACGCTCGGAACATCCGCCAGTCGGCGCTCCGTATCCGCTCCGCAGGATCAGATCTCGCGTGCCCGCGCCCGCCGCCGCCGTCGCCGCCTCACAATGGACTCCCTATTGATACTCTCCCAATTAAGCTGTCAAAAGCCGATTCTCGACTTTCTCGGTCATTCGGTGGAACTGCAGTGCTGCCACTGAATCAAAATGGCGTGCCAAAATAGATTGCGGGTGTACTACCTTGGCAAAAAATGACTAGATAGCGTGTTTCTGCTAAATAACCAAAATATTCGATTATGAAATACGTCGTTAAAATTACTTTAAACGATGTTGAAAGAAGTATGGATAGGCCATAATTATATTAAAAATTAGATCCCTCATTGAAATAAATATCCCTGAATCTTGTGATATAGGTAGCCTGTTTGTATTTCCCAAAAGCGGCATCTTTGAAAAAAATTGCGATGAACCGGACGAAAAACAGTAACTCGCAAAGGAACTATAGCTATATAGAGGCGGCCGCATAGTTTCTGATTGCTAGGACTTTGTCTTTGCATGTACAGCGCAAGACAATATTGAGGTCTAGATTATACATGGAGAGAAGGCGCTGGAGATTTGGTGGATGTTATTGTTTTGCGGAAGTCAGGAATGAGGATTATCAGTACATGAACTCTGCGGAGAAAAGCTCTAACGGCGTGCAAGTCACAATCTCGGTGTCGCTTCGAATGAAAAGAAAAGAGTTATCCCGGCGATGAGGCTGTCTGCCATTGACGCTAGACCACAGAGACGGGATTGGCCGCCTGTATAATGAATTCGTGGGATAGCAGCGGAAGGGATTATCTTAAATCGTCGTGGAGTACTGCCTCTCGTGTAATTAATTTCACAGCGGCTGGTTGTCGCGATAAATGATTGAATGACGAGACTCGTCGCTGCGCTGCTCGACGTTCTTTCTTATCCCGCTGGCTCGCTTTTTATGTTCTTCACTCAAAATCACCACTGCGCTGACTTATCTTTCTCGATGGGTAGGGGATTTTTTTGAAGGCCTGTTGTTAAAGTTGCGGCAAGGATCTCTGTTGTAGAAAACCAGGACATAAGTACCAGCCCCGCTACCTTTACGTTTTTCTTACTTTTGACATGTAAGGACCGATAGGCGTATCCTGCCAGCTCAGGCATATACATTAGAGCTATATATATTGTGCGAGAAGCCTATGGATATCATAAGGAGTAGGCCTAACTCTTTTCGAACGGCGTCAGAATGGTGGCCTGGTTTATGGTTGTCACTCTTTTGAGACCCCGTATAGGCCTTCGAATAAAAATGCGGATGAATTGAGAATAGGAGGATTTTCTCACACGATTTCATATATCCAATCCTCGATTCATCTTTTTTATTTTCATTCTCCTCGCCTTTTGTCTATTCTGTCCAACGGCCATCCATCTCTTTTTGCTCCGCCTGGCTTGGCCGACTCGTCACGCGCTAGCTCGCGTGATGCTCTCTAACTAATTCAGTCGGGTGCCTAGCGAGTGCCGGAAATTGACTGCAACATCAATAAAGGCGCATTACTGCGATGGAATTTGATTGAGGCAACACAATTAAAGATCGGCGCGGCGCTCCACTGCGCGGCGTTCCACGGACTTATTGGCGCAAATGAAGTGTCGTCGCCGTCCAGAGAGAGCAGCTTACTGCAGTGAGGCCGATAGAGGGCGACTTCCCGTGACCTGGATATTCACAGAAAGCCCTTTCGTTAAACTTGTAGTATAGTTTAGTTACGGTGTGTTATATACAGTTGAGTCTAATAATAATTATTGGGTAAATAACAGATAAATTTAAATTTGCGCTATTAGGGATATTTAGATAAATATCTCTCTCATTTTCATCAGGGCGATAAAATGAGACCCAAATCAAGGAACCAACCTTACACGAAGATAAAAGCGGATGATTTAAAGCGTGTGCACTAACTGCTTCGACCCTATTCATGTTTGACCGGAACAATAGCTTTGCGATATTTGTGTTAAATCGGAAATAAAACCATTACTTTAGACAGGAACTAGGTCAGACCTAGAGCAGCACCGCTAGACCATACAGTCCGCCGCGATCAGTTAAGCCGCCTATACTCCCGGCCTTTCTCTCCCCTTCTCTTCCCCCGTCGATATATCTCGCATAACGACTCGGCACGCCCGTAGAACCCATGGATCACTTAGGACGCATCCTTCACCCGTCGCACACATGATGGACCGCCAATTAGGCGCGAAACGACGTTAGAGAAGAAGTGCGCGAAAAGTCGACGGATTCGCCTCATTTAGATGCTGTGGCTCGGCAAGAGTCGAGTCGTCATTTGGCGGAGAGACGCGGCTCTTTGGCTGCAGTCAAGAATTCATCGCGAAAAGTATAAGGTCTCGCGGCGCTATTTGGAGGCATGTAGGGCGGAACAGTTGAATATCGTGGGGGGGGGGGATTTTGTGGAGATGATCTTGTTGATGAAACCAACGAGTATAGAGAAAGGGATGTCAAAATAGTTTCAGCATCGCATTACACAAAATCACGAGCGAGGGAAAATGGCGGGCGGAGGGGGGGGGGGTTACGAGAGTATGTAGTCATCCAAATAGGTTCGATCGTCGATCTATTTTCACTCAAAAGAAGTAAAGTAGTGTGGAGCATTCTAACTTTGACACTAATCCCACGAGTCAAATAAATAAATTGACTAAAGTGGGGGGGTTGCATTTCCAGCACACACGCTCCCCGCCCCCCCCCCTCCCCCACCTTGAATCCGTCGCCATTCGAAGGAGATGCAATTTTACTCAAGATCATCACGCCAATAAAGCGCTGATCTCATTTGCCGAGGCGTATTCCTACTCCGAATAGGCACGCGTGGCTGTGGAAGGAAAGGCGAGGCGACATCACTTTACGTGGATCACACTCAGCAAGTCTTCACCGCGTAGGGAGGAGTACACTTGGTCTACACAGCACTGATGAGGCTGAGAGAAGTAGGCCTACACTATACGGAGTAGGCCTACACTAAGGAGTAGGCTTCCACTTGGTCCGCAAGGCGCTGATGAGAGGAGCTGCCGTGATCCAGAGAATAGAGGACAGAGCGCGCGCGATCAACGCTTCTCGGTGGAGTGCAGCACCGTGTGACGATGCGAAGTAAAACGCACCCACAACGATAAAAGCTCCCTTGTGCTTATATCTGGAAAACAGAGGCTCAGTTGTTCAATAGGAAGTTATTTGAACCATAGTTGAATGATCCAGGAATATTTGAATAATTTCTCAACATTGGCTTGCTATTCAAACAATCCTGGATCTAATTTGCGAGATCTGATTGGATCGTGACGTCCTTTTTGTTCTATGATTATTTAAATCCAAATAACTCTCGATTGAACAACTGGGCCTGAAACTCGGTTACTTGCTGTGGTTTATAAATAGGCATATAACAGATTTAGTCTTACCGGAGTTCTGCTTTCAACTTGTAGTTCACAGACGTATCCCTATTTGCAATTTAGCATGCAATCTAATAATAGCCTCGTGGCGCATGATGACCGTTATTACATACCATAAATGTATTTTGCCCAAATAGTCATGCTAAAATTTTTGTCTCATTGCTGCTGTCCAGTTATGTAATTATTGCTTTGCTTCCTTTAGGCCCAGTTGTTCAATAGAGAGTTATATGAACCACAGTTAAACGATCTAGGATTGCTTGAATAACTCCCCAATATTGGCGCGTTATTCAAACAATCTTGGATCTAATTTGCGAGATCTGATTGGATCGTGACGTCATTTTTGTTCTACGATTATTTAAAACCAAATAACTCTCGATTGAACAACTGGGCTTTAGTCTGTGCTATATTGGTCCATCTTGGTCATTTTTTTTATGAAGTTATCCCGAATTGCGTTAATACCGCGCCTTTACACGAGTTTATTGATGACATAGATAGATCTATGAGTTGGCCTAGTAGTTATTGTGACTAAGCTTAATTTTCATTGATGGGAAGAAATGTTTGGAGGGGTCAGTCATGCTGTGGTATCACCCAGTAATTATTATTTTGTGAGAGAATAGTGTATGCTAATCACAGAATCAAACTATCCTAATCTCCCCTAAAAGCCTGTCCGTCGCGTAAAGAGTCGCTTCGAGGCAGATTCTTCAGTAGCGTTGTTAACGTTTCGTATTCAGGTCCATAGTATATAGGCATAGGGCCTACTCATTCGATGTTTGGATCTTGGAAGACATTGAAAAATAGAATGTTTAGTTTATCAAATAAAGTTACGGACCTAGCGACTATAAGCATAGGCCTAGCCTAGCGGTTGATTCAGCTGCTAGTCTAATAGGCACGCGTCCTCGAGGCGCTGCTGTTATGCTAGGCCTAATCGAAGGCGCCCAGTCCCATCCGTCGTAACAGTAACTGCTTGAAAATCTAGGACGAATATCTTCGTAATATGTCTTCGTTATGTCTATAATATATCTTCGTTCAAACACCGTATAGACCACATCACAGCCTTACTACATTCATATACTGTATTTTCCACAAAGGACTCGTTTTAAACTGTGAGATTTATAACACTATAAGGGTCTACTAGGGTACAGGTGAACCTTGATCACATGCAAGTTTATCACTACTTTGTTTATGTTCGCTTGAGAGTACTCGGTTAGTTGAGTTTCTAATAGTCTCTAATCCACGGACCTATGAATGCATGGACTTAGTTTAATACTCCTATATACCCAAAGCACGGAGTGACCATGCGCTCGCTGTTCGTGGCGAACTGCATTATTTCATCTGCCGCCATCTTGTTTTTCAACGATCGCCGCCATCTTGTCCGGCCATGATTGACCGTCATCTTGTCTGATCGCGCTCCACTTTTCCCCTTTCTCCGCTCGGATCCACTTCCGGTCGTCAACCGGACTCGGATCCGTCCCGTGATTTATCTCTCTCGGGATTAATGTTCTTCCTGCCACTGCGCATGCGCGGGACGCCTGGAGAGAGAGGACCACTTTCCCGCGTGGACATCAGCTATGGGCGGAGTGCTGTTATTGAACCAGAGGAATCAGTGGGAACGAATGTGACCAAATTTTCGTGCTGATTGGGGGGGGGGGGGGTTAAGTATTTTGTCAAATAAAACGTAAAATGACGATAATTCTATCACTTCAAAAATATACAGGTCTCTTTAGTATCAGATGACATTCATTATAATTGGCTAATTGGCACATAGGCTCTTTTGATAATAATTATATTTATTTAAACTTCAACTATCGAAAACTATTTATGCAAGGCACTGAAGCACAAAATAAGATAGACCTTTACATGTAAGTCGAACTGAGATAGGATTTTTTCAACAATATAGGATTTATTAACAGTTACCCTCTGTGAACCGAAAAATGGCTTTAAATCATTCCCTGCATTCCCGTTGCGTTATAATGATTATATCTATGCCGCTGCGCAGTGTATACTGTCCTAGATAGACTAAATGTGCAGGGTAAGGTTCTAGGCTACAGTTGCCTGGGTCTAGGTGGAGTTCTATACTCCAGTTGCCATCAGGTCTCACGGCAAGCAATACTTCGCAATGACACACCCGATGGTGTCACATGGCAGTTAGGCGACCTCTGCCGTGACCTTTCCCCCATCTCGCACTCCACTGACACGGATAGAGTCCCTCACGGACTAGAGTGGACCAATCACGGATTCTACGTCTCACCACCTAGCGAGATAATCGCTCCCTCTAGGAAAGTGTCCCAGTGGTCAAATCAACAACCCGCAGCGCGGTTTCACGCATTTACTATTTTATCCCATATTGGGTATTTTTATTTGGTAGTTTTAAGGTTTGGTCTGGGTTTCAATTTTACAGTTTTAAGGTTAGGTTCGAGGCGTCCGACAATTATATTTTCGTTAACGATAATGATAGCGATGGCGAAACACACATGATTGAACTAATACTAAAATGATTTTCCGAACTAAGATATCACTTGGTTCGAGTTAGAGTTACATTTAGATTAGATAGATTTAATTGTTTGTAGGTTTTGACAAGGGTTAGGCTAAAGTTAGAGTTACGATAAATTTATGGTGAAAAACCTAACAATAGTAACCGCGCTAACTGGCTGCGGGTTGATGCGCTCGGGGGGGGGGGGGGGGGGGGGGGGGGGGGGGGGGGGGGGGGGGGGG
>JAQIWG010003092.1:0-18674 GCA_034695025.1 Chamaedrilus cognettii
GTTTCAAGACGAAAATGTGGATGTGACCCCGGGGGGGGTTTATGAACACCCAAGCCCCATTGAGAAACCCTAGGGGCTAGACAGAAAACGTCATGGCGGCTGTAACCAGAGCAGGCGGCCGCCATGGAACAACAGCTGTTGAAAAACACACCGACCGCTGTAATGGTACTACCATAGAGCTTTTAACATGTAACCAGTGTTATCTGTTAGCTAGTGGTTACTGAGATTGGATATCCTTGTGCTGAAATGAAACTAAGTATGATTACAGTTCAGAGCCCTATTTTCTAATGCCAGGGAACTTGTGGACGCGCTGATATCTCTCAGATTAGCCATCTATTGAAAAAGAGTCTTTATCAGTAATAGGAGAGGTCGATATCTAGAGTTAAAAAACTATCCTATGGGGCAATATTCACCCTCGATATTAAAGCAACCACAAGGCCAGAGAGAATAGTCCTCTAATATGTGCGGCTAAGTGGAGGGGGCCAATGGTTCTCCAATTTTTAATGTTCACCAGCTCCAGCTTACTACAGGCTTACTTTTGAATGTAGAAATACTGAATTACCGGCTTTTGAGATTTTTGGCTTATAGCCAGAGTCGTTCAGATCTTTTGTATTGATTAGTTAGCAACGTCCGGATAGATAATTTTATACTTGACCTGACCTATTTGTGACTCGCACACATATCCACAATTTCAAGAACCGGGAAAAAGCAAAGCCAAGTAACAACGTGAATGGGTTTTAAAAAATAGCTCCGAGCTGGAAATAAACAAAGTATAGGCCCTAAGGTAACGAATTATGAGTTTTCGCGGACTGGCCAGGAAAGAAGAAGCCGAACGCAAAATTCTACAACCATTTACAGAAAATCATATCGCAATCACACAAGTTTAGCTTAATTTTTTGAGCAAAGCTTCAGCTACAAATAGTAAGGGTGGATTCTATAGACGTACCTTTGTTCCCACCTTTACCTTTACCTTTGCTTAGTACACAATTTAACAGCAGCCCATAACTGCCATTCAAAGAAGCATTTTGTTTGATCCATTAAAATTAATATATATATAGACGTCATTAAATAAATATGACCTATAGATAGATTTCGAGCAAAATTATTTTTATCCACACTGAATTCAAATTAACGTCATTATATCTTGAAATTAATTTGTTTAGTTTGTAATTTATAAACATACTGCTTGTTTTTTCAAATGGCAGTGAAGGGCTGCCGTTAAATTCCTAAATTCCGCTCCTTAGCGAGAACTTTGCTTAGCCGGGCGCAAAGGTACCACTATAGAATCCACCCTGTCTAGACCACTTTGCCTTCAGGAATTTGCATACATAACTCTTCTCATAAAATAATCTCGGCAGTCAAGCATTCACTGACGATAATAGAGCAAGGTTTTCACCATAAGGATATTTTTGTCTAACAACAGCCAGTCCGTGATGGTTTATTGTTTTCTGATGCATACCAGACCTAAAGAAAGAGATGTGTGAGGGGGGGGGGGTGGGGAGGGAGGGGGGGTAGAGTGATAAATTGGCTCAAGGAATTGTTGTCCATTTGAGCTACTGTACAGCAAACTACAACTAGAAATAAATTTATAACATTGCAGTTAGGACAGTATAAGATGCTAGTTTACTGACTGATGTCCATCCTTAGTTTGATACCTCATTGGTTTCGCTGCGTTACAGCGAAGAAAAATGATGAAAAAGGCTCAAAAATAGCGCCACGCCAGGCAGACTCGTCGAGGCTCGCTGCGTGTCGAGGAGTCTAGAGTGGATGCGTTGCTAAGCAGTCGCAAAGTCACAGTCGCGAAGTCGCCAAGTGCATTTTAACTAAAATATCCGACTAGGGGTTAACGGTATGTCAAACCGCAACCCAAAACTATGCGCATAATGGATAAAAGCAAACGAAAAAAATAGTCAGAACTGTTTTTAACAGTTATCCGATACTATGATAGAAGTATGGATATAGATCGCCATACGTCTCAATTGATTAGGTTAACGGTAGTGAAAAGCATAAACATTTCAAAGGCATCTGAAGGGCTTGATCCTTTGCATTTCGTGTACCTGTCTGCAATAATTATTATCAAAGCTAGCTGCGGGCGAACGATTAAAATGCATTACCCATAGTCCTGAGAATTAGATCGCAAGAGCTCTAGGGGTCTGATACAGAAACACTGCGATCTAATTCAAGTGCGCACAAAATGGGAAAACAAATTTTTCGGAGCCTTGAGGTTCTGTATGAAAATATATAATATTGTGGATATTATCGGCAATGCTAAAACATAGGATTCTAATTAAACATAAATATAACCACATTTAATTGTAATTTGAGAAGCTGTCAAACGCTCGTCATATGTTATCATAATGAAACTTTTAGACAAGTAACGAAATAAAGCGTTAGCTCATATTGTCATCTTACTTCAGCAAGGAATGCTTATAATTCTACTTTCATGCGTAACAATGACGAAAAAACTTCAAGAAAAATATACCGGGCTTCTCGTCCACCTAAATTTTGGTCGACGTAATCTAGTTCCAAGCTTACCCCTACCCTATCCCAGACCTAAACTAACCCTAAATCTAAACTTAACTAACCCTAGTTATAATTTTAAATGATCGATATACAGTCCTGAAGGCCAGAAGTCGAGTTAGCAAGAAATCTATCATTCACTGACAACACAACATCCAAAAAAGTTATGCAACAAAATCCATCAAGTTTCTAAAGCTCAAGCTCAAGTTCTTTCAAGCGGCTCACCTCGTGAACAGGCCGAATGTCCACCCTCAGATTCCGCCTGCTTCCAGGATCCTTTTCCGCTTCCCTTCCCAACTCCCCGTCCCGAGACTTCGGAATAAATCCTCCACGATGTCCATTCGCTCCGCCACGCAGCATAACCGCGATCTCCGCAGCCCTTGACAAGCTTCTGTCTGAAATCGCAGCCGGCGTAACCACGGAATTTCCTGCTGGCGTAACCACGGAATTGCCCAAATCCTGAATCGGGCTAAGAGGCCTCATCGACAGCCTATCACGTGACGATCGCCCTGCTTGATTAACCAGGGAATTCCCCCGCGATTGCTGAACACCCCCCAGTGTAGTTCTATCACCCTGCTGACTTGGATTCGCGTTCACAGAAAGGCTCAAATTATCCCCGGGTACCCGCCTACCATTGAGTCCATTGCTCCAGTGTGGAGACGCCCCTTTTCGCGCATCCGCTGGCTTCGCACCCACCTGGCTCCGACCCGATTCCGGAGTTATCCGCGGCGGAGGCGGCGTCCTGGAGTCCGCCCGCCTGGAGAGCGTCGCATTCCCTCCGTCCATCCGCCTTGGGGATCCGGATTTCCGCAAAGGAGACCCCGGTCTTCCATTGTCAAAACGCCGGAAAGCGGCGGCGTTTCCGTGCGTCCGTGAATTTTCCGCGTGATTCCGACTACCTCCATCAGGTCTCCGCGTTTCCCCCACGATCTTTCCGTCTGACCTGCGATCATCTCCTCGCCTGGAAAAATCCGCGCCACTTCTTTTCCCGTCAAAATTTCTCACCGGCGACGCTCTCGCCGCCCCCCCGTTCCGCGCATAATACGCGCCACCACTCCCTCCACTTTCATCCCGTCTTCCATCCCACCTCCTGAGCAACGGCGGGGGCGTCTCGTTTCTCCCCCGAGCGGGGGGAAACGCCCCTGGTTTTCCCCGCTGTTCTTCCCCCCTAGGTGGAACAAATCCGTTTCTCACCGGGACTGCATCGTATCGCGCGTCATCCGACTGTGATGACATTCCGGAAGCCGCCGAAGAAGCTGATCCACAGGTGCCCGGCCCCCCCGGGGGCTCGTCGTCCGGGGGGCTGGGGGGCAGGCGGCGGTAGGGAGGGGGCGCGGGAGTCGGAGGCGCCTCGTCGTCGAAAGCCGCGCCGATCAGGTTCGGGGAGCAGACGTAGCCTTTGGCCGCATCGTAACTGCCGAACATTGAGGACATTAGGCGGTGGGTGGGATCATTGACTCGCGGCACCTGGAAAAAGAACAAAAAATCATTCAATTCACACAAAAACTGTAGGAAGCAAACATAATATTTTTTTAAACAAATAAGGAAAAATTACACATGCACTCAAATAACCATGCAGTGAGAACATTATGAACACCTATTGTAAAAATAAAAATAAAAACTAGATTGCACGCATGAATCAAAACTGTTCCAGACGTAATATTTCAATGTAGTACGCGTTATAGGACTAAATATAATGTCCATTATAGGACTATCGGATAAAATATTCTGAAATAGAAAATGCATGAAATCTAAAAAAATCATAGAATGAAAAATGCATGAACTGGATAATCTATGTAAAGCAAAAAAATACAATAAGATATATGAAACGAAAATAACAAAAAAAGCATAGCATAATTATTATAGGTCACGTATTTATAAACTTTCGAGTTCATGTTCAAAGAAATGAACAGAGCCAGGTGAGATCATACTAGCCAGTCAAAAACTTATTGCTCGTGAGCATAAATGTCGTTTTCCGTATTAAACATAAACAGGGCCTATTTAGAAAGGTTTCCAAAGAAGACATTTAAAATCTACATCTAACTGATTTGCATCCACATCTGCATGTAGCCTACACCATTGTCTGTCCTAACATTGACAAGGCAATCTGGACATTTTGATAGAGAAATAGAACAACAGTGCAGGCTGTGAAAGCACCAACGTGACAAACTCAAGGAGAGTATTACTATAACTCGGCGTTAAATATTTCCCTAATCCTCTGTTCACGGCCAGCTCAGCATAGGCTATCATATCCCAGCTAAAGCCAACGTGTTATTGCATGAGGTTATGTAACAGCCAAGTTGAGCGCAACTAACGTTTTTACTGCTGACGCTTTTACATCGGATCTGGTGCTTTTGTATGTCACTTTGGATTGCCTGGCTGCGACTGAAACGATCTGGTTTCTGCGGGCGTAAAATCCGGTGTTTTTTTAGGTGATTGCATGCAATATTTCATGACCATTTGTCCCATCCCTAGCTTACAATTAAATGACTGTTAAGAATGGCCTCGAAAATGGACGATTAGCCTACTGCTAAGAATGACCTCAAACGTGGGCAATGATTCGATTCTTGGGGACATTTGTCCCCCCTGGCCCCCGGTGACGAAGCCCCTGCGCCCCCTGCCCTCCACCTAGAAGCACCACTGGCTTGATAGATTCATGACTGCAGCCAGCTGTACATGTAGCTCTGGCCATGTAGTGACGTTATCGCTAAAGATCGACGGCACAGGACCAGACGGCTAATTTGGTGCCCAGTTAACTCCCACCAGTAATAGCGGCACACTCGAGACCAGACAAACAGACCGGCCGATCTAGAACAAGAGGAGGCGAGGCCCGTGGCTTCTGTAAGTTTTTTCCTTTGGCGTCCAGACGCCAAGGCACAGCGTTTTGTCGTCTCATGAGTGTCTCATATAAAGCACGCAAGCACTTGTGCCCCATAATTATAAAGCATGCCAGTACCGGTACCTACAGTGTATATCCCCAAAAAAGCCTACTGCTACGTGTGTCCTAAATAAAGCAAGCCAGTATGTGTGTCTCAAACAAAGCATACCACTATGTGTGTACGAAATAAGGCGTAACAGTACCAGTACGTATGGCTCAAATAAAGCATACCAGTATGGGTGGGCCAAAGAGCGGGCGGGAGGGCGGGCCCTGCTCCTGAAGCACGCTCGTCCTCGCCTCGAGCTCTCGCTGCACGCGCGCATCCTCCTTCTTCTGCGCAACGCTCCTGCACACACACCACACATAATTAGCAAATTTGCATACAATATCTTACAACTGTGTTACACTCTTGCACACACGCCATGCATAATTAGGCCATTTGCATAAACACACCGCGCATAATGAGTAAATTTGCATAATATCTTCCGCGCCATGCTCCTGCATTCACGCCGCATTAATTTATTTATCATACTCTAGGCATTAATCTTCCATGTTGTATGCGATCCCAAACCCTCTCATTGACGCTTCATAGTGATTATGACGTCGCGAAGATCTCCAGCTAATCTCATCGGCCTTGCCGTTGAGAGTTTCTTTAAACCATCAGCATGGGAATGGCTACGGGTGCTGAGGGCTCCAGAAGAAGGGCTACGGGTCTTATGGGCTACCGGAAAAGGGCTCGCGGGGCACGGGCATGGGCTGCTAGTCAGCTATAAATCAGGACTAATATTTGCCCCGCAACAATTGAATAGGCTACTCAACGAAGGATCCCCATTTATGGTGAAAGAAAATTATTGAACCGAAGGTAATGCTATTTTTCAATGCAACTAAAATCGATATAAATTCATTCAATGATCGTAGCCAGAGATTTAACCGATAACTCAGAGCATTGTGCAGATGTCATTGGAACAGAATACCTTGAAACGTTATCGGCGTTGAATCCGCCAAGGCTGCACACGGACACTTTCTCATGCGTTTGAGGAAGACAGTCCGCGGGCAGATTCTATTTAAACATAGGCCTGGGATATCTAATTCAAGAGATGGGCATAAGCCAAATATTCACAGGGCATAGCTGTTCGGCTGAATTTATAAATTAACACAAAGCTAACTTCATTTAGCATGCGCAAGAAGCGATGGATGAGGTGAGGTTAGATAGCTACCATATGTGGTAGAACACTATTAGCGAGTAGCAAAAACAAGTTTAATATATTTATATATAATTCATATATAATATATATATAAATATGGCTGCTCAGTTGGTATTTAAGAATAACTGTGGAATTTCCATAAACATTTTGAGTTGTTTGCAGAAGAAAATTTTACCAGCTTTGAAGAAAGAATCACTCACTCACTGCCTATGCGTTTTTTATCCAAAAATCAATCGCCTTAAATTTACACCTACTCCACATTTTATCTACACTTTTTCCACATTTATTTTGCTTCAATCGAAGAAATAATTGTACGTGTCATATAACGCAAAGCAACGAGGCCAAGACAATAAATTATACAATTTATTGTCTTGGCCTCGTTGCTTGGCATAGAATGATAAAATAAATAAAAAATCCAACGCTATATAGACAAATCTAAGTCGTAACATTTTCCGCCATGTTTCTCTAATTTTACCGGCAACATTCCTTTCAGCCGCGGCCCCCGTCCACGGACGCCGAAACGGACCTTAAATCCTTTATTTTATTGAAAAGGAACCCCACACCTCAACGACCATACCAGTTATAATGCGTCGTCCACGTGGCTCAATAACTACATGCAGGGTTGGCCCCAAGATTATGATCAGCTTTGACCTTCCGCCCAGAAGCTGATACCGCAGGAGGTCAAGGAGATTGAAAGAAGACAAGACAGACGTTTTTAGAACAATTTTTTAACCCTCTTGGCTATAGGCCGCCTACTGTCATAAGCAGCATATGGCTGATGTGACTAAGCGTTGGGATTCACACAAAGAGTATTAGACTGGGAAATAAATTGAAAGGAGGACACTATAATCGAATAATTTGTTTAAATCCTTGTCGACAGTCATAAATAGCTGATGGCCAACCTAGGAAACGGCATTGCGCCAGACTTCAGATTAAGAAACTTAAAATAACAGCAGGCCATGGTGAGAAGTGTATTAATAGAACTTCCTTGTTTCATAATTATAGTGTCTCATAAATTTGACCAGCGATAACAAATTGAACGCGCATGAAACAGCTGTAAGAATCAAGGATGCAATTGGAAACAAAACCCACTCCTTTTGAACGCGCTTAAAATCGGGCTTTTGGTTATGCACGAGCTTATTCAACGCTCTTAAAGCGTGTAGGCCGAAAGCGATGACACCATTATTGTCAACGATATTATATCAGACGCGTATTCCAGCGTTATAATTAATCATCGTTCTACGACTCAAAACTACCCCTAATTGTTAGAAAATGCGAATTAAAATGACATAACGTTAGCTTGTTGTCGACGCATCGCGGCCAATTATTTACATGGCCGCAGCAGCTCTAATAGCGCTGAAGAATGATTGCATGATCTACACGCAATAATCTAACGAACCATATCGCGAGCGTAGCAGCGGGCTATTTAGCATGTTCGCGTGACACGCTAACATTTTCAGTTCAGTCACATAACCAGCGGAAATCAACAGCGAAGTTATGGTGATCTAAAATCAATATTATAACGACGCCTACGTCAACTTCGCAGTAAACTCTGCTTTAAACTTGTAAGCCAGCGGAAATCCAATACTTTATATTGCACTACTAACATCAATAGCCGCCCTGCTCTCTCATCAAATCATTAAAATTCGCCTATCGATCTCATTTTTAATTTAGCTCACATAAGTCATTGTACTACTACCGGTAGTAAAATAACTATAAGCAGCATGGTCTAAAAGTAACGCTATCGTTTATTGTATAGTAATGTAAATCTTTGAATTATATTGTATGCGTTTGTGTACGTTTATTGTATATATTGTCAAGTAACGTAATCTTGTATTATCAAAGAAAAACAACAAACCTCAGGCAATCCCGGCATGCAATTTCCCAAACTACAGGATCCCTATTCATTTTTAAAAGTCTCTAGAAGCTCAATTCCCCCCCCAAAAAAAATTGTTTTGCCGCCACCAGTGGTATAGCCGTGAGAACTGGTCCGATTGTCAGAACACGTTCCAATACAGGTCGTTCACTGGACGGCCTGAAACAATGAATAGAACTGGAATGTACAGGGGGGCGGGAGGTGCGGGCGGGGGGGGTACTGAGGGCGCGAAACCAAAATATTTGGGGGTGATTGCTCCCCAAGTCCAAATACCATAATCAAGTGTTTCAAAAACCTTGGACCCTCTAGCTTTTCCTCAAAAACTTCACCGCTCACGGGGGAGGGGAGGAAAGATTATTGTCCACACAAAAAATGAGTCTAAAACAGAAAATCAGAGAACTTATGTTTCACTGGTCCAACCGATCACAAAAAAATAATAAAAATCTAATTTTCTGACCAAGTATAATGGCTTTAACAATTCACATTATCTCCCTGACGAAAAAAAATTATGAAACTGCAGAAACGTTTGAAGGGAGGCAATGGTTCCCCTTTGTTTCAATGTTGCGCCGCCACTAGGTGGGGGCAGTACAGTTTAGTATGAAGGGCAGGGGGGAGCGAAGGGGCGGGGGGTGGCTGGGGGAAGGGGGGAGGGTGGTTGGGGGGAGGGGAGGGGGTTTGAGCACACGGCTTGGAATGATGCCCCGGGGGCTGGCAACAGACCGTCAGCGGCAGAGAACAATCGAACAGCGAAGAGAGCGCTGGGTCATTATGATACCATGTCCTAATGTTACCAGTTGTACTGCAGGCCACATGTATACGCGGGCCTATCAAGGCACACGTATGCCACACACAGTAGACACGTTTTGTTAACTAATGTACAGCTAATTGACACCGGGCAGTGTAAGACTGCGCAGTGCCGAGGTACAAAACCGGCATACGCTGTATAGTGTATAACCACTGCTATAATACGCTCGTGTATAATAGTGCACTATTTTTAAAAATGATAACATTTTGCGAAAAAAATCACCATTTTAACTAGCGCATCCCCACCCAGCCCTTGCGTATGTATACACAACATTTCCTGTAGGTACACCCACCAACTACACTAATTTCTGCAGCACGACACTACTACAGTTACTTGTCTACGCACAATCTAGCCCGTACGCTTCACTGTAGTAAGTAGTCGTTGGCCCAGCATGTCAGCTGGCCCAGCAGGACCCAAGCTTTCAAGTAAACACACATACCAGGCTACTACTACACACGCTTCGCAATATCCTCCACCACTTTGGCGCCCACGCACCCTGCATAGGATTACAGCTGAGCCAGTGTGAATATTAATTGACTATGAATATTTATCCACTCCTCGCATACAATAATGCAACGTTTTTCAACAGCGCTGCAAAATTTAACAAATCTTATAACAGATAGGCTAAAAATAAATGAAATATAAATAAAACGTATAAAAGAACATAGATGAAATAATGCACACACATGCCGTGATTTTATTGATCGAACTGCAGGGGCGTCTTGCGACACAAAAATTTGAGGGAGCACAAATCTTTTTTTTTCCTTTCCTTGCTAAATTCGCGAGCGGGTTGGGGGGTAGGGACGAATCCAAGAGTTACTATGCAAACAAATATCTATTTTAGTTCATAAGCTGACTATGTTCAACTTTAAGCATTTTCAGTCCCGAATTTGAACAGCATCATTTGACCGCCATTTAACGAATCGAGTCTCTAGTTTAACAGTAATATTTATGATCCATTGGTAACAACGTTTCTTTTCGAACACTCTGAGGGAGAATAACCTTTTTCTCCCAGATACTTACTATGTCAAAATAAATGCTTTTCGGCCCTCAAGGCTTTCTCAACAGCATGCTTATTCAAAAATTCTCACATTTTGGGGGAAACCCATGCTCCCCCGCGCTTCCTGGGAGCCAGACCAGTATCAACCTGACAATGTTTAACAGTCAGAGTTCAAGGTTAGGCCGTTTAATCATAATTTTTTTGGCAAATGAAGTCAAATAATAAGATTTCAATAACACAATGTTGCCAGGGCCAGTGTGTATATAACAGTCAGTCCTTCAATTTCGTTCTAATTGAAAGCAAAATTCAATTAGCTTCCGGTAATAAACTGTAATAATTAGGTCTATCATCGAGCAACAGCAACCCAGGATTATGTGTGTAAAATCTGGTGTTTGAAATCAAACCATCAACAGACGTTGCCAATTTCTTCCCCGGATAACGATTTCGATGCTAAATTCGCTCAATGTCATTAATGAAGACCATTTCACACATCGGGTCACGTTGTTTATCACACAATAAATCCCACAAATGATCAACTTCTGAGCAGCCGCGATAGTTTCAGGGTTAAAGGCAACAGCTGTCTTCTAGTCAAAGCTGAGCTCAGTTTACCTAGTCTATCAGGACGGTTCGATCGGTCAATGTGCGGTGGGCCATTTGAAAGACAAGCGGACCGTTATCAGCTATCAGTTAGCATGTCAGCCGTTCAACATTAACACTTTTCAATAACAGTGGCCAATACTATGTATGGTATTCACTATGCATGAACCGGAAAAAATACACACATAACGCCTCAATGGCTCTCCGTTTTCTGGTTATTTTATGTCCAAATGCAAAAACGACTCACAGTACTGTTGAATGTTTTAATGAATATAACATAGATAAAGACGATCATGTGCCTAAGATTTTACAGAAAATTTGTATGATCATTTTAAATAGGGTTCTGGTTGGACAAGTATTATCGACATTATCAAAATTCAACACAATATTTGTCAAACTTCCACCGGAACCGAGACATGTTATTGAGGCCAACGTATGGAACCATATGTTTCAGAACTTCAGATTCTCATTGCAGTCAGATATTCAGTCGGTTTGTGAGATCCATTAGGAAGACGATTCTTCAACAACAATTGCAGATTTGGATGTTAAAAATACTGAACTGGTTACTGTTGCTCCATGAATAAGATATGATTCTACGCGCTACAACAAACACATCTAGCCTACATGTTATAATTAACATGGAATCTGTTTACCTGTGTATTATTTATCTCGTTATCTCGTAATAAACTGAAATAAATACACTGCTTTTGTGAAATAAATATATACAAAATAAATATTAATACGTATTTTAAGCCGTCTACGATTGATCCGCTTAAGACCTGTCATTGATAAATTATTGTCAATCTGACTTGAAGAGACCAAAGAAGGGTTTTTCGATAAAGTGTTAACATTTATCTGAGATCATGAAACGTCATCACCCAATCAGCGCGCTGAAAGTTTGATCTAGGATTTTTTAACACTGCGCCATTGGCCCCACGGATATACATAATATTATTGAATAAAAATGGTAACGTGTCATTGAAAAACTGGGCCCTGCGTCTGTAGATACAAAATAATCCATAAACACCCAAAGTACATTGTAAGAGGCCGTGTGAGTCAACCGTGTGGCGAATGACACACGACCAAAACACGCAAAGCTCATCACAGCGATCACAGACTGTGGGCTAACAGCCTAACAATACACGTGTAAACGGTTTACCTACGTAGTAAATAATACATGGAACCAATAAAGCGTTGAGGTAAATAATGATATGTCAAGACTCAAGGTATGCCTACGGTCGTCCGTCCGTCCGCTGAATAAGGGCCTACGATAGACTGCTGTGCATAAAGCTGAAGATTAAAGACCTAGGTGAACTGGATCGTAGACTCGGGGAGGGGGGGGGGCTGGGGTTCAAATCCCCCCCAGAAATAAGGAAAAATGTTTGTTTTTTGTTTTTGGCATAGTGAATTCTTCCAAAAACCCAAAAAATCCTTCCAAGAAATCGTGAAAATTTCTTTCAATGATCTCAAAACAAGAGCCTAGGACTCAAAAAAAAGCTACACTGTCAATTATAGCCTCAAAAATCTCAATCAGCACACCACCCCCTTCACTCTGATCGCGCGTTCTGCACGCGAAAGAAAAATTACAATCCCTCCCCCCTCCCCGAACTGAAGTTCAGCCCATGGCCTTGAGGTGAACCAGGCTCCATTGAAATAGAATACTGGGGGTGGGGGGGGGGGGGGGGAAATTGAAGGAACTTGAACACCCTGTCCGGAATAATCAAGGACAAATTAATAGCACTCAACCGCGTTAGGGAAAGGTGTAGGCGCTAATTATTATTAAGAAATAAATTTCTTTGATTATTACGGATATCGAGACGGTGACTAGGAAAACTTGGCCCCGTTCGGGTTAGAGCAGGTTTAGGGTTAGGGTTTGTCTAGGCCTGCTGATTTGACGGTCAAGTTTGCTCCGGCTGGTATGCAAATTAGCAACAGCTATTGGCGCATATTCCACTACGGCCCGTCGAGTCGGCTAGAATCATAAGAAACACATTTTGTGCTCAAGTCACATCGTGGCCAAACTGCTGCGAACTGCCAAGGCGGTGACAAAAGTGCATTAGTCTCACAAAATAAACACTGATGGCTGCGAACTGGCTTCTTGCACTCAGTAATAACGCGGTTGAACTAAAATCTGAAAAGTTCCACGGCATTAGGCCGCTTGGCGCCCGATCTCATGCCACAGGCTACAAGCTGTTAGGACATACTGTACATCTACATACTGTAGGCTACAGCCTATGTCATAACTACCTTACTACGCTAGAGTGCTACGCGATAGTTTGTAGAATTAGATTTAGCCAAGCTGTTAACTCGATCAATCGCAACTTTTGCTACCCATTCCGTACTCCTATTTATTGCTGTTTTTGCTTTTTCACATAAAAATTTTGATTTATTATTAATGCAACTAGGCTTTGCGATTCTTCAATAGCCACTAGGCTATAGGCCTAGAGTGACTACGGTGCTTTCAAATAGCTTCTTTATTATAGCGCTTAGTTTATAAAATTGTTCTTATTCTGAGTTATTTATGTTGGTCTATTTTCCCTTGTCGCGAATTACACCATAGTGCTGTATATCATCTACACTGTAAGCCCGTTGTATGTATTTTGCACTATCGGTAAAGGCCTATCAGTCTAGGTCGAAACTACTACATAGTTTTTACCATAAAGGTTCGATATCTTCACCAAACACTTGACGATTAGAAAATCGATACTTTTCTCATAGCGCCAGGAACATGCCTGTAACATAATATAACCTTTATAGCTTCATCAAAGCCGAAGTAACGACAGCCTTACAAAAGGTTTAAAAAGTTGGTTGCTCCACCTTAAGCCAATGACCTACACTGCATGTTGCAATGACCATTAAGGTGATACAATTTGCATTTGCATAGCAACACTGTGCGATATGGGGAAGGTCAAATTTTGACACAGAAAACCACAGTGCCCACCTGTTGCCAATACCATGCGCTTAATGATATCAAAGGTCCTTAAGAATGCCTGTATGTCCATGAGTGTTCATGCGTAGCCTGGGTATTGGTTGAGTGAAATTGCTTTATCACCATCTGTCAGTAATCAGCTGAAGTTTTAGCCAAGAGCCGCCACTGCTGAGAAAAGACTGCACAATAATTGTTATTTCTTCGCCTCATAACATAGCAGTAACTACACGGTAGAGGCACATCCAGGCGTGAAAGGCTGATATTGCATGCACAGCTCAACATCACTATGATTGTTAAGAACATGCATATTTGAACACGAATGCATGTAGTTTGTCATAATACCGTATAGAACCCCCTGCAGGCCGGGGAACAAAGAATTGCCTTGCAGCCCAGAGCTCCCCGGGCGAGTCGAAAAAGGCGACTGAAGAAGGGGGAGCGGTTCTGTGCGGGCTCCCTTGCACAGAACCGGACGGCATATTACAGTATTTGTGCTACACACAAAAACTGCGAAACTGCAAAAAAGTATAGTTTTAGAAGGTACCAAACTTTGTTTTATATAGATCTTTATTTCACACAAGCAGTGTAGTACAGGGAACAATTCAAACAATACGACACCAGCCGAAGGGAATACCGCATGCGACACAGAATTGAATACTTCAATGGAGATGAAACTGGTCTTCCTCATAATAAGAAAGACATCTGATATCACGACCAACTACCAGGCTTGTTCTTAAGAATTTTAAACCACAAAATAAACTCAATCAACAATATTAGGGTACACCAATTTGAACTTGATCAATTACAATTAATTATTCAAGTAATGTAATACAGCGATTCTTAAAAGACATATTGATCAAATTATAATTGTTTGTTCTCAGCATTTTCCATTTTCCGAATCAAATCCATATTTATTATCTATTGCACTCCGGTCTTCTTTTCCAAACCATTTGAATAGAATACTGGCTGGGTCGAAGTTCGCCTCGCTCAACTTGTGATAAAAATCTAACGCGCGTATGTCAACAACATAACTCGCTGGTAATTCACCAGAATAATACTGACAGAGTAATTGTATTCCTGTCAAAGATCGAGAGGAGCTTCATGTAAGGAGTTATAAGGATAGCTGATACTATTGTAACTCGACTTGTTGCGGCTTGAGGCGCAGCGACTCCAACCCATAAAACGAAATGGGATTACAATAGGACGCGGCAAGATACAACGCAACAGCAACAGGCGGTGCTGACCCTAATTTGCCCAATACGCTATTGAGACTTCCCACCTATTTAATTTTTGCGTTATGCAAGTTGCAACGAAATGTGGGAGCTGCAATAATATACAATCCCAAATAACGAATCTCCGAGCTCCATTTTATTTTTATTTTGCCACGGACACCGTTCCATACCGCTAACAGCTGCGCGATTGCACAAGTTAGCGATATCACAACATCTTATTGGCTCAGGGATTATTTCCTTTACTCAGCCACAGCCTTGACCGCATCGCGATTACAGAGCCGGACGCATGTTTGGATGTTCACATTCTGTCTCGCGACCATTACAAACGTGAGAAGCGGCTCAAAGATTATAACTGGTGCTCATTTTTATTTTTTTTATGCCCACCGCGCCTGCACCCTAATTTGAATACAACTCATGACTTTAGGTTCTGTTTTACTTTGCTTTTGCTTGTTAGGGCTTCATTAGAGTTCGGTAGAGTGCGGGTTAGGTTTAGGTTTATGGCAAGAATAGTCAAGTATTGATTATGCATTTAATTGAGAATGTATTTAAATTAAGTTTCAAATGAGGGAGCAAGCTGGGGGATGCTCCAAAAATTTGCATACGTTAGTATCCGTGAGCGCAGTAAAACTTAATACACTTAGAAGTGTATTAAGTTTTACTAAAGTAAAAGTGAAGAACTTCACTTTTACACTTCTTCACTTGTACACTTCTATATCAATTCAAGCACAAGCATACACCTAACTTCATAGCTCTACTATCAATAGCTTAAATCTAGCTCATGGTTTTGATTTCGGAAGTTTAAAAACCGTGTGTAGAAAACGAAGGCTATTACAATCTGGCTCTGTACAGAGGGCAATAACAGAACCGCTCCCCACTCTTCAGTCACCTTTTGCAACTCCCCCCGGGGGAGCACTGGGCTCCAAGCCAATTCTTTGATCCCCATCTTCCAGGGGGTATCCCAACCTAGTTCAAGCAGCCTTTTAATAGCCCTAGCTCAACCCTAAAGTCACCGTCCAACGTAAACAATCTATGGTGTGCCGTAGGTAAATTGTTCAACTGTGCCACGATGAGGACAGTCTATAGCTGCTCCAGCAGACGTTGATCTATTTCTGGCTTTCTTTGAAAATTTTCTTCCCTCTTCGCATGCCTTACTGCTTCAGGCATAATTGCACATCAATCTGTTTATCCATCGGTCACGTTTTGTGCTGTTCACAAAGCAATCAAGTTGATGAATAAAACGCTATTGCATACTATTTATGCAAAGCCCAGAAAAAATGTGAGCTTCCAAACGCGCAGCCGTGGCCACAGCTGACAACAGCCTTTGCTGATCCAATCAATATTCCACAAATGCAGTCAAGCTGTTAACCGCATCATTGTCAAGGGTACTGGCCGGGGGCCAGATCCGTGGAATAATGAGTACCTATAGTACGGCCGAGAGACATAGGCTGCGCTACGGGGGGGGACACTGCCCCCAAACTCAGAAAGTGTGCCCCCCACCTGCCCTCCACTTTTAGTCTAATTGTGCCCTTCAAATTTCTAATTTTTACTCCAAACTTTCTTATTTTGCTCTCCTAGCTTCTTCATTCCCCCCCACACTTCTTCATTTTGCACCCTCCCAAGGTCTCCCCCCCGCCGCTCGTTCTACGCGAAGAAATTTTATGTAGAATGCTAGCCCTGCACTTTTTTCTTTGCCCCCAATTCCCCCCTAAAATAAATTCCTGGCGCCTCCACTATCAGGCGACAGGGTGTTAGAGGACGTGCGGCGTATTGAGTTTCATGACTTGAAATTATGCAAGCAAGCGCTTTGTGTGCAACCATTAAGTATCAGAATCTGAGGGACTGGACAGCAATGAAGGTTCAATAGGAGACCAGCAGCAACAATGTGATGAAAATTAGAATAATAGAATTCAGGCCTACAGTGTCCGTTGTAACTGAATCACGTCAGTAGTAACGATCAGCGAAGATGACGAGTAGCAATACTTGTGAAAACAATAATGTATACCGGTACTGCTATAATGCGTGACGAGAGTTACATAATAAGGGTGATACAAGAAAACGGTTAGTTACCTAACGCTATTGACACACAATGGGGTGTTATCTTGAGGCAAAGTCTGGAAGAAAGTTATACATGTATGCATGCTAAGTCGTCTTGATGCGCTGCATATCGTTGCTATGCGCCGCTTAAAATTTTGTCAAAAGACTACTCGAATGTAAGGATATAATTGACTTGATGAAATATTATCGGAATGGACCTGAACTGAAAAACTCAGAAGACCAGCTTAGTCTCAAGCCATGCCGATCAACAGCAAAAATTGCAGTATTGACACGTGTGCAATCGAGACGCTCACATAGATCATTTTCATTGCATCCTTGTGTTATTTACGTTGTAATGTGTTAACTTTTAACTTGTGTCGTCTGGCCTATATACTGGCCATCTCCGCATATATTGTATAACTATACTGCATTACATTTGCTCTGTCTCCTACCAATAAAACATATATATTTGAAGAGGACACGCACTAGTGAAAGCGGATAAATTATTGTAACTGGTATTACGTGAACCATAAATTACTACAATTTGCGAGCATTGAATAACATTTGTGCACATTGTATGATGAAGAGTGGAAGAGAGGGCACATATCTTTACAGACCACAGTGTATATGATACCATAATATTTGCAATACACCAAAGTTTATATCAGTCCCATCCATCCCAATTAAAACAGATTCACAAACGCTCCATTATCTGATTGCAGACTACAACATCAACAATAGGCCATGTAGACTAAACTACATTACAAATGCTGTTCTACATTTTAATTCGGTGCAAATAACAGACGGCTCAGACAAGATTGAGTTAGCAGATCTAGAACTCAACAACAAAGACTCTGGCCGCAGCACAATTGAACTTCGTCTGTAGGCAAGCAGCACTAATAAATCTTGTTCAGGCAACACAATACCATCACATCGTGATCACTATGGGTACAACTGGCCCCTCTTGCAAACGGGCTGTGAAATTTGAACTACACGCGAGTTCTAAGAAGTAATTTGCTAGCTTTCTTTCAATATTTTACTAAATCTGTTTAATTAATACTGTCACTAAGCTTCTCACAGTTTTTCGGATACATGTTACTGTTCTTGGCTGTTCTTGTGTGATACCTACCTTAATCTGAGCCTTCTGAATCTGGGGACCGACAACACCTTAATTTGGAGCCAATGCTTAATGTTACTGTTCTTGGCTGTTCAAACAGACAGTAGGCTCCAGCCTACAGCATAGTTTAAATAACATAATTTTAAATGGTTAAGTTATAAAAACAGAAAAGCTAGCCTACATGCACAAAGATAAAGATCTCAGGCATTTAAAAAATGTAAGTGAATGACAAACGATAGCATATCAATCTGTTATTTTTTTTCGATCTTTTATTTTTTACTTTAAAAAAAGACGGGCTAGACTAACAATCTCGTTTTCGACTGCAGCTTACAGCTAACTGCCAAATTTTTTTCACATGAAGATTACAAATGAGTCAGGTAATTAATTAACAAATTAATCAATTAAAACTTACACAGTGGCAGTCATGCATTAGTGCTGACATTGCACCAGTGTCTCAAAAATAATTTTAAATATTATATATATA
>JAQIWG010003093.1:0-18668 GCA_034695025.1 Chamaedrilus cognettii
GTGATGCGGATGTATCCGCATCACACGTTCGTTCAATAGAGCCGTCCAATGACCCAACCCAGCACATCTTTTATCAAAATGAGCGCCAAGCAGTTTCTCCTATAGCATCAGCTGCAGCCCGCATGCAGTGCATCAGTCACGCCACTCAGCGGAGAGCGCACACAGCGCGCTGACAAGGCGCTTGTGCCTCATTGCTACCGCTCGACAGCGCTTTAATTAGTCGTCAGCCCCGGAGCCTCGCCACTGGTGGTGGGTGGATCAGTGTCGTTGTTGGCTGCGTCCGGGACTCTCTGCGGTCCCGAGTCCTTTCGTTCGACCCGGGACTCTTGGTATGGTGATGTGTTGAGAATATATTAATACTAGGGGGGGGGGAGGGTAGTTCAAAAAGTGCAAATCGAGGAGGTCTTTTTTACGATAGGCCTACTTGCTGGGCATGGGAGGGAGTGGATGCTAGTAAGTGAGCTACATAGCTTGCTGTCGGCAAGTCAAGGTCATTTGGTGAGCTTCGTCGATCGATATTGACCTAATTCTGGTTCAAGCAACGATTTTGAGTATCGACGGGTGATATTTGAAATGTTGAAAAATGAACAATTCGTAAATTGGCCCAACTATAGGATCAGGGAACGATTTAGTTCGGAGCTGGGGGTTAAAATACTTGAACCGGTGAAACCCTCTAACTCCTCAACGAATACTGGATAGGCCAACCTCTATACTCTGTCACCGGAACCACAACTCCGTCACCACATCCCGACGCCACATGTCCGGCGACACAAGCGGCGCACAAAGAGCGACGGAACGAGATGGAAATCGGCATTAAGACGTTAATTAATTAAACGCGCCGTCGCTAGGAGTCGCGGGTCCGGGGTCGGTCCCGTCGTGATCCCAGCCGGGACGTGAGAATGGAATCTGCGCCAATCCATGTTGGCTCTCACTGCCGGTGCCACCGTAGCAAATTTCACTTAGCTCTCACGGACCTTAACTTATGCTTAGCTAAGAGGATCCCCAAGCAAGCATCCGCAGGCTCATTTGAAAGTTAATTTAAACAGATTATCAATTAAATATAACTAAGATTTAATTATTCTCACCCTAAACTTAACCCATACGTAACATAAATTAACACTTTCATGTTTACAAGAATAAATTCAATTAACAGAACTTCAGTCAGTCAATAATCAAAATCTCGATTTATTTAAGTTCAACTAAAGAAATTTACTCCACCTCAGCTGTGAGAGCCAAGACGCATTGGCGCAGATTCCATTCTCGCTGTCGAGCACGAGACGACCGCCGATGAAGGCCATTGGCCATTGGTCGGGCGTCCTCAATGGTCGGCGGTTGAGAGGCGGGGCGGAGGCGGGCCTGGAGTGCCGTGCGGGGCTGGGTGGAAGGGGGAGCGGCGGGGGGTGTTAGGGGGGCGACCCGCGGGAACGATTTGTGCATTCAGCGAGCGTTCAGTGGCGCTGATGAATCGAGATCGACGCGCGATCGGTGACGTTGGACCGGGGAGAGGGAGGGGGTGAGGGCGGGGGCGGGAGCGGATTTGTGGGATGAGGATAGCGGAGAGCGCGAGTGAAACTGTGAAACCAGGAGTGAGAAACGGGTGCAGTCGTGTACTGTATCGTTCGATAAAAGAAGAAGCTTGGTGTGTAGCCTACTTGGTGTAGGCCTAGAGGCCTATGCTGTGAGCTTTTGAATAAAATTCAATGCAAAAGATACAAAATACAAAGCATGATCGCGAAACAAGGACGAGTGCGAATTAAACGAAGAGTGAATCCAAGTATGATGAGTGAAGTAAAGTTTGAAGAGGGCAAGAAGCGCGTTTTGAAGGTTGAGAAGTGAGAGTGAAACGAAATGCTGTACTTGAAGTTTTGATAGAATTATACGCAGTTAAATAAGATGAAGTATTTAATCAAGCAGACGCTTGGTCGTGATTTTCACAGATTACAACAAAATCAAATGGTCTAATCATCTTTTCTGATTGTGATAATATTGATGACAGAATTACACAACCAGCGCGTTTATTTGCATGAAGCAGGCTTTCGCTGAATACGCAAATAGATGCGTCGTTCAAGATCGCAATGAAAATTAATGGAAGAAGACTGCTATTGAAGGAGAATAATTAATGATGCAATGCACTGCCATAAACCACTATTAGTTCAGCACTCCGCTCAAATATTGTCATCATGCAAAGGTGAAAGCATAAAAGGTGACAAGATGGCTAATCTGATGTGTATAATCTAACCGACAATACATTTTCACAACAGTGATATTGTAAGTCATTTATTTGAAAAATTCTTTAAGTTTTCTAGATTCTAAAGAATTAGGCAAAACGTTTTTAAGAGGTTGAGCACCTAAAGCTACGTGTAAGCCCTATTTATGACAATGAATTACTTAATGCGAGATGAAATTTCGACTACATTTTGTGACTTGTTTTTGTTCTCAGGTGAAGATCTGGTTTCAAAACCGCCGCATGAAATGGAAGCGCGGCAAGAAGGCCAACATGGAGTCGCGCGCCAAACAAAACGAGAAATCCAGACCGGAAACGGAAACACACAAGAAACCGGAAACGGGTGGCGCTGAAAACCACAGCTATCAACAAACTTCCGGCGCCCACGCGAACAATAATAATAACGTGCTGAGTTCCGATGCTCAACAGGCCTTCGGGAAGGTTCGGTTAAACGGGGAGGGGGCGGTGCGGGGGGCGGGACTAATGACGTCATCAAGGCCGCCTGTCGTGCAGAGGCAGCAGCCGGAGTCTGTCATAGCGTTTTCTAACATGGCGGCGGCGTGCGTGGACGAGGAACAGACCGACCTCTCTAGTATAGCAAAGTTCAGCGGCGATGACCTCTCTAGCATAGCCAAGTTCAGCGGGGATCGTGTGATGATCTCCTCGGTGCCCAATGTAACGCTCTGATGATCAAGTAGATTCGTGCATCATCAGTGGGTAAAGTGTAATCGGGGCCTCGGATCTCTTGCAAAAATTCGCAATTTTGGGATCCCCAACAAATGTTTTGAAGTTGTTTAGAAGTCCTTGTTTAGAAGTTGACGGGCACTTTTTCTCTCCCGTGCAGACTCGCGAGTGGGGGGGAAGGGGCGTATAACCGCGTAGGGGGATGCTGATGGAGACAAGCGGAGGAGAGGTGCTGACGAAGACATTTCAGGGGCCCCTCCCCCCCCGTCAGGGGGTCCCCCGGTGCGATTCGGTGCGACGCACCGGACACCGGCTGAGTCTTTCGGGCCCCGGATCGCTGTATAAAATTTTATATCGGCGGCGGATTTGAGATCCGGGCCGATCTTGCCCACTTTATTCGCTGTTGCGTTGTTTGTATAATGTAGCGTGTGAACATGCTAAGTTGACAGTCGGCTTATTTATGGAGTCTTCATAATAATTATGAATGAACAGTGTTTACTTAAAGTCGCTTTTTGCTGATATATAATACGCATTGCGTCACACGACAAGCGTTAAAGTGCACGGACAGACGATTTACTAGAATGTGAAGTGAAGTTCTGAAGACAGTGTTCTACAACAGTGACGTTATACATTGTACCGTATCGTTTAGTGTATATACTATTTAAGTTGACTGTAATAGTACAACGTAATTGATCAATTATCTATTTCTAGACATTTACGTAGAATATTAGTGTTACACGGCATAGAGTCTTTGCAGTAACTTAACTTACATTTAGTTACAGTGCAGGCATGAGCGTATCATAGGATATGGAGTATCGCAAGCGAGCAGTGTACACCGCTGTAGCTTATGTAGTACGCGCGCAGTATATATTGGTGACTGGCAAATTAGTATGGCTGACAAATTACCAAGGAGAAACTACTTAGGTTATTCATCGTCATTGACTCTCCCTAAACTTTGTAGTCAACTTTAATTCCCAAAGTATTTAAATCTCACCAATACTTTTCCGTACATATTCAGCCATCCATGACAGACTGTATCAAAATATTAGAAGACTCTTTTTCGTCCTCATTTGACTAGGCTACTATAGGCAATTGGCCTAGACTTACAAATTTTTAATTCTATAATACACTTTGCCATGGATAGGCCTACGTGAATAGGTATGGAAAGTCATTAGTTTCATTGCAAAACTTTGGTAATACCACTTATATAACCTAATTTAACAAATCAGACGACAAAATAATAATCAAAAACATTGCTAAATATTGCTTTGCAATAGAACTATGCAAAACATAAGAACCATGCAAATTTGGCGGTTTAATGATCATGGATAACTTTAGTATGAGTAGTACTCTAAAAACGACGTTTTTTTGAAACTCTACTCGGATTTAGAAATGAGTAGGGGTTGCATTACTTGTAAAAATGGACGATGGTGGAGTAGGCCTACTCTAGGCCTACTCCTTTTTTGAAAGGCATAGGAGTGCACTATTCCTGTTTTATAAACAGCGGGCGTAACGTTACTCCTATTTTGTAAGGGCTAAAGTGAACTCTGCTAATGATAGTTACTGTAGGCCTAATTGATTATGTTGCAATTAAGGCTACCGGTATGCCATAAAAATATTTAGTAATTAGTACCAATAAAGCACAATTTCTTTATAAAATGCTTTAGGGTTAAGAAAGGGATTTCAAGCAAGTAGGCCTAGTGTATGAATTATTCTAAATAAGCCTGAGGGCCTCAAGACATAAGACAGCATCATTGCCTAATAACCCAATCACTTAAAATCCATAGAAAATCTACACTTGTTTATTCAATTTGAAAATGTCATGAAGTCCTATCGCGTAAACACCAATCTACAGTATAGGCCTATTTATTATCAATGAAATAATGTTATACAAAAACATATTAAATGCGGAACAAATATAATTAACTTACATGATTCGATACAAATTGCCAGAGTTGTTAGGCAACAATGTGACGACAAGCACAGCAACTGTAACAGCAATGTGAAATAACTGCCCGCCAATCAGCTGCCAGCTTACATCACGCATGACCGGCTTACATGAATTCGATTACTATCATACCCCGACAGTACAATAGAATGCTAATCCTGCGTTGCTTTGCTAACAAATTGTTCACTAAAAAGCTCACGAGGCTACATCAACGTGGGTCAATGACTGAAGTCATTCAATGCAATTACTAGTGATCGGCAGCATCAAGAACACCAATAACCAGGGATAAGTTTAGTAGGAGTAGTACTCCAAAAACAACGCTTCTTTTAAACTCTACTCGGATTTAGAAATGGGTAGGAGTAGCATCACTCATAAAAATGGACGATGGTGGAGTAGGCCTACTTTAGGCCGACTTCTTTTTTGAAAGGCATAGGAGTGCACTACTACTGTTTTATACGCAGGGGCGTAACGTTACTCCTAGTTTGTAGGGCAGAACTTTTCCAATAACAGAGGGCAAGGCATTAACAAGCTAACCACAAATATGAAATAACCCAATTCGCTAATGTAATATTGTTCACAAGGTTACATCTAAAATAATGTGGTCGGACATTTTAAATTCTCAGTATCTCCACTATCAATCAATAATAGTGCACATGCGTGGTACTAAACAACTTCATGCAAAATAAAAAAAGTATGGCGCACGATCGGCCTCTGCTAAACTCTTTCTGCGATAGAACGAAAATATTTGTTAAATATTAAAGAAAAAATAACACAACTCTCTTGAGGTGAGCCATAAATAATGTCCCAAATTTGAAGGTCGATGGGTCTAACTAAGCATGCAGTTTTGTAGCAAAATCTAATGTCCAATTTATCACATTAAGGATTATTATCTTTTCTAAATGGTTGCCAAATTTCATATTTTTAGCTTTAATAGTTAGGCATCTATCAGAAACAATCAGTTGTCACAGTAGGGTCAGTAGCAGATTTAGGCAATGATGCAAAACGGATCAACCTGTCTGTCTACCAGCATTTAGCCAATGGACATTACTCTTGTTTTAGTAAAAATTTGTTATTCGATGTCCTAAACATTAAATGACTCCAGTTGTAAAAATTGTTATAAAAATTTGTTCCTTCCCTATAAGGGGAGAACAACATTTTAACGAGACCGTGTCGCCACTCATCACCATGAAAAATAAAGCAGACGACTTTCAGTTAATTGCATGGTAAAATTTGAAATTCTGAATATTTATAGGATATAACTGACATAGCTGGCTTTGATTCTATGAAGGCCCTATTGAGCATAGATTTATTCGCTTAACTGCCAAAGTTATATACCTCCAGAGTTGGGACAACTTTTATGGCCTATCCTGTATATAGTACTACACTATTGATGACATTGACAAAATTACAATCGAATGTCTCGTTACATCATACATCATAACATTACAATACATACCTACATGCCCACAGAACTAACCTTATAATACCCTACTTAGTCTACTAATCGACTATGGCCCAATTCAAGAGACTTCATACTAGTAGGCTAGATATCGCACTCTTTGATTATAACATCACTGTTATTAAAATTACAATGATACAAAATTAACACATAACGCACTACATGGTTATATTTTACATTCAGCCAGAACTTATACAATACTGGCTCTGTCGGATCACAATGCCGTTTCAATCATGAATGCATTATATTCATAAAATTAACAAAGAGCCTAGCAAGCAGTAGAGCACGTTAGAATTATGTCATAGTTAAATCGGAATGGCAAATGAAGGCTACTTCAATCTATTTATGATTAATTGATTGATAAATGTTAAATAGTCAAATTTACATAACCGTTAACAGCGTAAGGAACACCATTGCGTGCATTAGTTGTAAAAAAAATAGAGTTAAGCGTTAATTTTTGAAAGGAGCACCATTGAAATCAGTATTCGGAGAAAATCGCATTTCGACAAGAGACGTTGTGGGATGTTGTGGAATGGGAATCCCTTCATAGCTTGCTGTAACTGTGCTCCACGCTACACAAACACGCAGTGTGACCACATTATCACACTAAACCTCAGCTCTAGATTTAACTCGCTCAAATTCTCCCAAAGTATAAAGATGTTAAAAAGCACAAAATCTATGTTTTGTTATACCACATTTTATCGAGACTCAACAATAAAAAATTTACTTACAGCGGTAGCAATGAATTTAATTGGCACTTGATGCGATTCTCATTATCAACTTCTCAGACCTAAGTTATTATACTAGCGCCTTCAGATGATGTTAAGCATCAAAATTACAACAGTAACATTTTTAACCACATGCATAACCTTTACAGAATTTCTGTAAACGATCCTCAAAATCCGTCAATTTTTAAATGCTGTCAAGTAATTAAGGGTACAACAAATTTCATGCCAAAAGCACTACAAAAATATTTAATCTTATACTACTGGAATGTATGTATCTAAAGGGATATAATATGTAGAGATGGTCTCATAGCAGAAGCAATTTCAAACAAAGCAAAAGTGAAGGAATCAATCTAATTCACTGGTCACCATCAATAACATATCATGACAAAATTAAGAAAATAAGCTTTAAGACAAAATCATGAAAAAACACACACAATGGTCAAAAATCAAGCAAATGATATTCATATTTATAGGACATTTAAGTCCCTTGAATAATAATTGCCTTCGAGCTCAATTTAAGTTATTAAACATTCTTCACAATAACTACGCATAATAACTAGATACAGTCTTACTAACTTGAATACATAGGGGATAGATGCTATTACCTGATACATCAGGCAATGATGATCTATACGTCACAAATCGAAATAAACCTGTTTCATGCTTCGCACTGTCAGTAAACTGGTGCAAGTCATTGTACGCTTGATGCTTTGCATCATTTAAGTGGTGCAAAATTTGAATTAAAAATGCCGTTGTAAACTTCCAAGAATGAAGAGTCAAATGAAAAAAAATCTGAAAAAGAAAAAAAATCGAAATGATTTTTTTTTATTCCCCCCCTGCAAATGATGTCCGAAAGTAGCGTTTTCAGTTAAAATAAAATGACATTTAACTAATCAAATGAAAAATATATCAAAATAATGAAAAATAGCACCTAAAATTATAATTTTCGACAATGTCATGCGAAAATTTCCCTCAACTTCAATGCTTCAGTGTTTCAAGATTGCATTAGATGACGCGATGTTAAAAACAACATAATAATTATACACAACACAATTACAAAAAATGACAGATCTATTATAGTGTACTGTATTATAGATTCACAACGCTTATAATTTTCTGTAAATTTGCACATCTGAGTTTTTGGCAGTAAATCCACTGAAGGCAATGACGTCATCAAGTCATCACTCAAATAGGAAAGATAAGATTTTCCTAAGCCAACATTGCATAAAACTGTGAGTTTGTGCATGAGCCCAAAAAAATGAAATCATCATCGGAGATGTGGTAGACGTCGCATTTAGACCACCTTGCCAAAGGATGCACGAAGTGGTCGTCATATTTACCACAACGCTTCATCTTCTTTGCATGGGCATCTTGTCAGCAAATTTGTTTTATAGCGATGCCTAAGAAATTTCCACACACCGCTAGCCGCTGGCAGCCGATTTCCTTACCAACGACACCAGATCCGTTTATAGTCCCGCTCTGGTAAGAAGACTGACAAGCCGAGAAATTGAATTCTCTGTATAGCTAGAGCGGGGATTGAACCCCGGACCTCTAGCACGACAGTCCAGTGATGATACCACTGGACCACACAGGCTTGCCAAAGACTGCTAATTATTTTTTTTGTGACTAAGACTTTTATAAGACACTTTTATGAATTAGGCAGGCTTTTATGAATCAAACAGTATGAAACTTAAACACACATCGTCACTTCCGCTTCGGCCCCCTATTCTATAGCAATTAATAGGCTACTAAAACTTAAACAACAAGCCAAGGAGCCCATATGAAGGCGATGAAATAGCAATATAAATATTACTATCTGTACTTAGGACTAACATTAGAGTTTCTAATTCTTTATGATCCGCATCATAAAAAAATATAGTTCGTAAATAAACAACCCTATTACAGTCACATGATCATTCTTTACCATTATTGCCTGTTGAAGCCGCTTTATTCTATAGCCTCCATCAACTCCGCTCAACAGTTTACACAGCACATTCTCAGACTAATCGGAAGGAATGTGCTAAATTGGAAAATTCTGCTCTGCTGAAAAGCCACTCTGCTCAACAATTTAAAAACCAACTAACTAACCTCCTTTTTTTATGAATCTGTTAATGTCCATGTTTTCACACAGGTTTACACGTTTTTGCCCGCCCTGATCAGGACTCTGGAGCTGGGTTATTATGGCCGGATGCTCTTCTTGGTGCCAACCAAATAAACCACTATCTGGCACGGGGTTAGCAGCTAGCAACACTTGTGTATTTAACAGCCTTGCTGAAGAGCCTGCAACGCATGGTTTCATAGTTGCCGACGCAGGGACTTGAACCCTGATCCTCTGGACTCAAAGTCCGATGCCTTAACCACGCACCACAGCGCCTCGCCAATTTAGAAAATGGCATGCACATGTCATGCAAATCAACAAATTATCTAGAAAGTCATGATTAATAACTATTTTAACAGCACTTGGCTTAGTGGCAAGAAAAAGCTTAATGTCAGCATAAAGTTCATTACAATTGTGAAATCTACAACTTTTTACATTTGTGATTCACAAACATAATATCTTTGAATGCATCTCGTATCAATTAGAAACTTTATACATCTTTCATAGTACAAACATCAAGAATAAAGAACAAATATTATCTCTATACAGGTAAATAGAAGCATAGCATTGATGATACAAGGAAGTATATTAGAGAATCAACACATGCAATAAAGAAGCACTAGGCTACTGGAATATGAAATCCATCAAAATCACAAAAAAGCTTACAATTGCGTAATTATGGCACTTGTGCCAAAATGTGAAATATGGCCGACTGAAATTAACAACAGTTTTTAAACAATTACTGATCCTGAAAAGAAATACTAAAACTAATCAAAACATTGGTTATTGAATCGGTTATTGAAATTAAATACTACAACTAGTCGTAACATAATTGAAATAATAGCAAAAAAGCAATGCCCTTCAGGGTAAAAGCAATTGATAATGTCAAACCAAGCATAAGCCAGTTTGCAACATAGCGAGGGTAGTAAAGCCGCCCTCAGATGGTGCCAGGGAGTCAAGAGCCCAGCCAGCCTAAGCCTCGCCACCAAACTTGCTCACATGTGCTCACATGTGCTCCGGGTGATGGCGGATGCAGTCGATGAACGTCGACACCGGAATGGCACCGGTGCAGATTCGGTGCACGGCGGTGAAGATCGGGTATCTGCACACGCAGCCAGCGAAACATGTTGAGTACCGACAATGCTGTAATTGGAATAAAGCAATGTTTAACGCCGCAACTGAGAATGAATCAATTTTATTTTACCATTTCATTCATCATACTTATGATACACTTACGATATAAAATTAGCTGCAGAAACAACAAAGCCCCATACAGCAGGGCATATCTTACCGTTCAGTAAAGCACATTATATGCAATAATTTCAAATAAGCAGTTGGAATAGGTGATTTGTATGTGCAATTGAAATTCCAGAAGAGTGCAGCAAAATTTTATGATAAAAATGTACAATTCTGACCAATCGACCTCGGCACTGAGAGCGAGAGTAAGCCGATACTCAAGTTTGTCAGGGTGAGGACCAACAACGAAGCAGGGAACAAAAAGAATGCTTGCAAACGAGGGGGGATTAGATATATTTAATTTGTGCGTACGGACTACATGGCCCTAAGCAGAAGAAGATTAAGAGTGAGAGGAGTACCTGTCCTCGGTGCCCTGTTTGGAAAGGACGGCGTTCACCTCGGCGGCGGTGGGGGGTCCCTGCAGCAGCTGGCCGTTGAGCATCTCCTTCTCCAGCTCCGCTATCGTCTACCAAATCACAAAGCAGCATGTCTACTACCACCACCACGGACTCAAAGACACACCATACTCACCCGACACAACGCAAACATAGTCCTTCCACCTCCTAGTCCCCAGTCCCTCCCTCGACCCCCTCTCACTCAAGCACACCCTGAAATGCACCCACATCCACACGGTAAACCAGTGCCGCAACTCCCTGTGTGTCAACCCTGTCCTCAACACTCCATCACCACCCATCTGCGCCTCAGAACAGCTCCTTCCCAGAAGCCACCGTACCCTCCTTGCCCAGCTCAGATGCAACTCTTGCCCCAGCCTCAACAAGTATCAAAACTTCATCCATCCAGTCACACCCAACATCTGCCCGGCCTGCTCACTTTTCCTCCAAGACACACAACACATATTCTCATGTCCCGTCATTCCCACCCCCCTTACACTCCTCAATCTCTGGGTGAACCCTCAGGGGGTCATCAACTTTTTGGACAGCGAACTAGAAGGGAAGGGCCCTTCCTAGAACCTAGAAGGGCACTTCTTAAATATAGAAGACGAGGAGCCAAGACAACAACCACCACCACAGCAGAGACGCTGTGCTCATCTTTTTTTTTTCCAGGCCTACTATTGGAGTGTCGTGACATGACCTAGGTCATTCACAACCACCACAGGGATACATACGCACTATGATCATCATAGTGACAGAAACACTATGTATCGCTGCACACTGCGACAGTTGCTAACCATAGCCACAACAGCAATATGCCTACAACCACTATAACATCAACAATACTGTGATCATCATAGTGATATCAACTAAACATAGCTACAACAGCACTGCATTCTGAACATAACCTCAACAGCAATGTGTAATAAAAAAGCCTCCACAACATGAGTCAAACAGAGCCTTAACAGCAACATGTGCTACAATAATGCGTTACAGGCTTGATAATGCAAGCGTATTACAGGCATACTACTGCGTTACACATTAGAATGGATGTCAAAAACAATCACTATTCTAATATGTATCACACAATACAGTCCTTCACACACAGCCCAGAGACTGAGAGGGTAGCGAGACACCGGTGTAGCGGTACCTTCTTGCCTTGGTTGGCAGCAAACGCCTCCGCCACGCGTCGGTTTCTGCCGCTGTAGCACGTCGTGATGAGGTCCGCCACACCACAGCTCTCGAGGAATGTTTCGATTCTCGACACTGTGACACCCGACAACCCAACATATTCAAGCCACAGCTCTTACAACCAAACGTATTTACGCCACAACTCTTACGATCAAACGCATTCACGCCACAACTCTCGATGAACGTCTCGATCCTCGCCACTGTGACACCCAACAACCGATTGTATTCACGCCACAACTCTTACAACCAAATGTATTCAAGCCACAACTCTTACAAACAAGCGTATTTACGCCACAACTCTTACGACCAAACGTATTCACGCCACAACTCTAGAGGAACGTCTCGATCCTCGCTACAATGACATCCAATAACCAAACGTCACAAGGGCCCACTCACTTCACCACTGCATTTAACACTAAGTGAGCATCTACAGTTTTTTCAAGAATGTGCATTACGATGATACAGTCAACTACTGCATGTCTGACTTCTTGCTCACATGGCACAAAACACTAGAAAGTTTACAATTTTGATGATCCTATAGATTACGCATTAGCACGCGTGCTGTGGCTAACGTAGAAGAGTTCAAATTAAGATCTCACAATTCTCGAACACAGGTAGCAGCGATTTGTGAAATTTGGCCAAACTAATGCGTGATGCATAGGAACACCAAAATGTTTGCTAATGCAAAGTACAAAAATTTTATGTCCGCGTGCTTGCCGCAGGACACACTAAAATTCATCCCAGGTGAACGGTAGAGCTGACGGATGAGACTGATCTTAGTAGCGACCGAAACGGCTTGTTGTGGAACTGATTAGGAGATCCTCGGCTTGGAATGGAGAATCAAATTAAACGACTAGCAAAGCTAAAACTAGTGCCAACCAAAAGAATCGATACTGTAAATGACCACGGGAGTAGATCCTATCACTGACAGGGAGAGTAGATCCTATCATTGACAGGGAGAGTTGATCCTATCATCAACTGAAAGAGTTGATCCTATCACTGACAGGAACAGTAGATCCTATCACTGACCGGGAGAGTTGATCCTATCACAGACAGGGAGAGTAGATCATATCGCTGACGGGGAGAGTAGATCCTATCACTGACCGAGAGAATAGATCCTAATCATCCCATCATAAAATGAGAGAGTAGATCCTATCACTGAACGGGTAGCAGATCCTATCACTGACTGGGAGAGCTGATAAAAACTGGAAGAGTAAAATCCTATCACTGACCGGGAGAGTAGATCTTAGCGAATGCGACCATCTCCATGAGTCCGAGGCGAATAACGGCGGCCTTGGTGTTGTCTCCAAACTTGAGTCCGTCAATGAATCCCGCTCCCATGGCAACAATGTTCTGTGGATGAACAGCACAACAGGGCAGACTGATAGTATTTACAACATATAGGATAGACTGATAGCAGTTATAACCCACCCGCAGACTGATAGCAGTTATAACCCACCCGCAGACTGATAGCAGTTATAACATTTTCCATCGAAGTATTGAAACAAGCGACCCTACTGTTGCATCTACGTCACGTTACACAAGTTACACATACGTAACACAAGTTATATCTACTTGACACAAGTTACATCCACGTTACCAGTACACACGTTACATCCACGTTGCACAAGTTACACCTATGTCACACAAGCTACATCTATGTGACACAAGTTACATCTACGTTACACAAGTTACATCTACGATACACAAGTTACATCTATGTCACACAAGTTACATCTACGTGACACAAGTTACATCTACGATACACAAGATACATCTACGTTGCACAAGTTGCGCCAATGGAAGACTCAAGTGTCGCTGCTGTGGATACAGGGCTTGATAAGACGATTCCTAAAATCACAAAAAAATGAATTTTGTTGCAGTTGGCGACTTTTTTCCCATTTGACAAAAGCCATTGGCATATTTTTTTTGATCCTTTGTCTTTCAAAGTACAATTACTGGTTCTATGGCAATGAACAACACAATAAAGTTTATATATGCCGATAATGTCAGGGCAACAGAAGGGACAGCCGACAGGACGGATTTGATAAAAAAACGTAAGGCTAAGAGAAAATGAAAATTTTGGCCGGTTAAAAAAAACACGAGAACAGTATATTGACGTCGCCCAAGGAGCTCTGGGCTGCAAGCCAAATCTTTGCTCCCCCGGCCTGTAGGGGGTAAATCCAGGTAGTGGGTCGATACCTTGAGTGCTCCGCAGAGCTCGACGGTCTCCTCGTCCGGCACGACGACGATGCGGAAGTAGTTGGTCTGGAAGATCTCCTTGAGCATACGACCCCGAGTCTCATCCTTGCAACCTACAGGGTGCATCAAATACAACAATTAATCGCTCTGTGTTGACCGGGTGAACCAAACACAACAATATATCAATTTGTGTCTACAGGGTGCACCAAACACAACAATATATCACTTTGTGCCTAATCAAACACTATCTCGCGTCACAGACCTTGCAGCCTGCTGCGCACAACATGTATAAACACGGGACCAAATCAAACACTCACAGTCCTTGCAGCCCGAACACAACAATATATCACTTGTGAGTACAGGGTGAACTCAACACTTCCCTCACAGACCTTGCAACCTCAGCACAACACATTCATTTCATTCACTTTGTGCCTACAGCATGCAGAACCATAGGCTGAACTTCATTGCGGGGAGGGCTCCAGCTTCCTGGGGGGGTTTACAGAAACTTTAGCCCCAAATTTTTTATGACAACAAATAATTGCAGAACAAACATGATCAGTAATTCATCTTTATTTAGTGGTGTAAAATTGTTTAAATCGACAAACAGTTATGATTGGCTAAGCACTGACCAATGGTGGCTTCGCAGAAGTCCTCCCGCGCCACATCTGGCGCCACATTGGCTCCCATCAGCACCGCGCACTCGATCTTGAGCGTCCGACGAATAACGTTAGAGATAAGGTCCAGCTGACCCTCGGATCCAACATCCAATCCCTGTCAAAGACACAAAATGACCAATCCCTGTCAACAACACATATCTTGTACACACAAGCCCTGTGGCTGCATGCTGTGAAACGAAGGAGCTGAGGGTGGAGCCATAGTGTCAAGGCCATGGATGAGCAACAGTGTCTAGGCCAAGGCTGGTCCCGCAGGACCAAGGTCACCAAAGTCACATAAGCAACCAAAGATAATTATTTCATTTCAAACAATTAGACCTATAATTAAGTCAAACGAATGTCATCAAAGTTCTTTAATTTGAATTATTTGCTTCTTAAAGCATTACAATCTATATAAAATAAGTTACTTCAAAATAACATAAGACATACAGAAAATAATTAACCGGTTTCAAATCATAATCCGTTAGATTTAAATTTGATGTTTAAATTTGCTTTGTATTGTGGATTGTTGCGGTGCGATGAGCTGCACACGTTGTGCATGCTGGGATGTTTTGAAGCAGATTAGTTTGATGGATGGCTTGATTGACAGGGTCATGACATCAATCTATCCAATCACAAGCCAATGGACGGCCAAGCCAATGAATATTTGTTTACATTTGTAACATCGTCTTCATTGGTCTGACGCTCTTATGTTCATCATGAGCTGTACATATATGTAGTAAGTCAGTGGGTACAAACAACACACACATCAAAACGAAAATTAATTCTATTACCTACAGAAGGAAAGTCACTTATCAGACTTCCAGCCAAAAGCCAAATTTCATATTCAAGTTTTCAAGCATTGGAAGTAAGGAAAAAGAAGCTACTTATAGTCAGCAACAAATGTATACAATAGTTGAAGCCAACCTATGAGCAAACTAGTAAAGGACCAATGGTAAAGGACCAATAGTAAAGGACCAATAGTAAAGGACCAATAGCTAAGGACCAATAGTAAAGGACCAATAGCAAAGGACCAATATTAACAAACCAATAGTTAAGGACCAATAGTAAAGGACCAATAGTAAAGGACCAATAGCAAAGGACCAATAGTAAAAAACCAATAGTAAAGGACCAACAGTATAGGACCAATAGTAAAGAACCAATAGTAAAAGACCAATAGTAAAGGACCAATAGTAAAGGGCACAGTAGAGGACCAACAGCAGAAAGCAAATAGTAAAGGACCAATAATTGAGGACCAATAGTAGAGGATCAATGGCAGAGGAAAGAGAAGATCAATGGCAGAGGACCAATAGTAGAGTGCCAATAGCAAAGAACCAATAATAGAGGACCAATGGCAGAGGACCAATAGCAGAAGATCAATAGCAGAGGACCAATGGAAGAGGTCAATGCAACCAATAGATATCTTTTTTGTTTTTAGTAGTTCAGTGTATAGCACAAAGACTATAAACAGACCAGTTCTGTGCAAGAGAGTCGGTACAGAACCGCTCCCCTTTCTTTTGTTGCCTTCAACAATTGGCCTGCGATGCTCTGAGCTGCAAGGCAATTCCTTCTTCCCCGGCCTGCAGGGGTTCAATACATATCAGTAGAGTGGTTAGAGATTCACATCTAACTCGAGCAAGAACGAGTTATCCTTGACCTTGACGAGGGTGACACCGATGGCAGAAGGTTTGACCTTGCCCTCAAGCGCCTTGCAGATGCGCGTCATGAACTGATGCGGCAGGACAAAGATCAGCACATCTGCCCCCTCCGTGCACTTCACCACGTCAGCCACCGCAATCTGCGCATAGCACCGTGCGTTGCATCACATCCGCCACCACAATCTGTGCATAGCACAGCGCATTGCACCACGCCTGCCACCGCAATCTGCGCATAGCACGGCGCATTGCACCACGTCCTCACCGCAATCTGTGCATAGCACAGCGCATTGCACCACGCCTGCCACCGCAATCTGCGCATAGCACGACGCATTGCACCATGTCCTCACCGCAATCTGTGCATAGCACAGCGCATTGCATCACGTCCGCCACCACACTCTGTGCATAGCACAGCGCATTGCACCATGTCCGCACCGCAATCTGAGCATAGCACAGCGCATTACACCATGTCCGCACCACAATCTGTGCAGCACTCGATACATTGTGCGACAGCTTGCAGCCTCCAAGTACTCAATACATTCTGTGGCAACCAGCCAGTACTCACTATATTCTGTGGCAGCTTGCAGCCTGCAGTACTTACTACATTTTGTGGCAGCATGCAGCCAGCCAGTATTTACTACATTTTGTGGCAGCTCACAGCCTGCCGGTACTTACTACATTTTGTGGCAGCTTGCAGCCTGCCAGTACTCACCACATTGTGCGGCAGCTTGCAGCCCGGCAGGTACTTGACGTTTTCATGCTGGGTGTTGATGATCTGGGTGAGGGGCACCCCATCAATCATCTCCTCGTACACGTACATAGGCACCGCCTCCTCATATGACCCCGCCTTCCCCAGCACGTTCAGCCCCACGATCTTTGCGATCACCGAACCCCTGCAGCGCAAAAAAATAGACTGTACTTGCAAAGACTGCAGGGCAAAGAATTGAATTGCATCACAATGTCAAGCCTGCAGAATCAACAAGCAAAACTGGGTCACCTAAAAAAAAAATTATGGCATGATACTTTAAATTTAAATGCACTAGCATTAGCAAAAATTACAATTGCAAACGCATTAGTTAACGATATACAAAAATTATGGTAATCAAAAACAAAAATTGATCCATCATGCAGCTTTATGCCTGGCATATAAAGTATGCGTCTGGCAGTATAATAATTCAAAGCGATTCAAGTTCTACCAGTTGCCAGATCCAACGATGCATACTTTCTTTGCCATCTTTCGTTGTTAGATCTTGTCAAACTAAAACAGAACACACAGCAACTTGCCAACAAAACAATTACACTACATACATATTTTACGAAAAAATAGGAAACCAATATTTAAACAATAGTATGAACGATATATGAAGTTCAACTTGGTCATCCTGTACATAACTTGATTACTTGCTTACTGTGATTACTTTCGAGTGCGAACGCATGCTCCCAGTAGTTAAATTTCATCAACCTATACGACTCTCACTAATGAAAAATTTTCTATCTCCGACAACTCTGTTTTCGCGTGTGGTTGCCTGCGTTGGGGAACTTAATTTGGAATCTCACGCGTCTCTCGTTAAGTTTCGTTAACGTCTTCACAAGTATCCAGTGCGTTGTATAAAGGAGAATCAACTACACGCAAAAACTTAACCTTAGTGCGTGTCGTATAGGATAACCAAATAAGCTACAATATTCTAAAATATAAGTACAAAATTAAGTACAAATTTAAACGCAAGATATAACTTTTTGCCAAATTTTGCGTATTTCTATCGTGCCCAACAACGTTATAAAACAGTTTAAAAAGCACTGTAGCCTAATTTCCTCGCTGCGGTTCAAGGTGAACTTGACTTTATAGAGTAGAGCATGCCTACAACGTACGCGAACAACCATGGAATAAAAACAGACTTTGAACTCTTCGAGCACCGATTTTTATTCTGATTTAACATACATTCTAAATTATAAACTAATTATATTCAGCCAGTGTTGCAAATTTTCTGGCTTGAAATTTTTATTATCGTGCAAAACGCTGAAAATTATCGTACAAATTATTATCGTCGTATTTTTTGCCAAAAATATTGTAAGTTTTTTGGTAAAAAAAGGCACCTAACAGCGGCCGAAAACTACTCGAAAACAGCAAAAACTGCATTTATTTATCGCTCACGAGAAAACTCACAAGCGGGGGGAGGGGGGGGGGGTGGGCTGGAGAG
>JAQIWG010003094.1:0-18655 GCA_034695025.1 Chamaedrilus cognettii
CTTCTGTTATAATTTGAAGTATGATTATGAAGTTTGAGTTTTAATATTTTAAAACTTTAAATTTTGCTTATTTTATTATTTGGCTATCTGCGTTGTATATTTTAGATTTGGGTTAAATGCACCATTAATATACAAATTCCTAAAAAAGTTTATTACGCTTGGAATACACAACAAAATATAAATTATTTCGTGATGAATTTGATTACTAATTATTAGCTAACAATTAGTTTGTCGTGTTGCAGCATTCACTACGGGGACGTATCAGCCATACCCGAATCCTCTTGAGGTCTCGGTACCAAGCTATTGACATTGGAGCTACTGATATAATTGTACTGCCATTTAGTCAGTGATGACATTGACGATTTTAAATTAAGTACGCTACACAATGCTCTGGCATCTCTTTAAGAGAAATTTTGATAATATTTGATTCTCGAAAATAAGAACTTAATTAAGAATAATTAATTACGATTAGCTTAGCTCATTTTGAGACGTAGGCCTATTACTTATAAGGTACCATTACAATTACACGGTGAACCAATAAATGAGCCCCTTGAGTTTTTTGTCCATAATAATTGCAGTTTATTTCTTTAAATTACAAATTGTGGACACGAAAATAGTCATCTCCGTGTATGTTCAACAATTGTGTCAAGTTTGTCGTAATTGTGTAGCCAATGTAGCGTTGTTACAACGCTATGAGCTTATGCAATCACAATTCCCATATAAATTGGTCTTTGCAATCTGGTCTTTCTATGGAAGTATAGTACTATTCATTTCAAATTAATTTTCAATTAATTATTAATTCAATTCATTGCATTCTACGCCATGTTCCGATGAAAATTGTAACACTTTCAGTGGAACATGGTGTATATAACATGAATTAAACTTCAAGGCCTTCTGCATACTAGGGTATTTCTGACAGCTGGCGTGTCCTTTATTTTTCAGTTTTTATTCAGAACTTCAATCATCATTATTGAGGATATTATGCATCTGTACATTATTGCATCTGTACATTTCTGTATATTAGATTTCTTCCATTTGCAACTGCGCAATCAGTTTTTGTTAGTGCATTTTCAGTTTGAGAAACGCACGAATCGACATCAATCCTACAATGAAATATGATATAAACATGCCAAATATGTCGGTAGGGCCAATACGTAAATGACAAAAGCGTTCATGATCGGTGTGACGAAGTGTAAAAATATTGAATTATCTGGTGAATTTGAAAGACTTCATTAATGGATTTTATATCGTAAGTCATACAAATATTTTATATTTCACCTCTATCTGGCAAGTGCCTTATTATTTAGCAGAAAAGCAGATTAAATTTTAAATGTTGAGCTTGAACACAAAAAATCTTTATGGTTATTTAGTGCTAACAAATTCTTGAAACGATTTTTGAGTTGAGTTTGTTTAATTTTAAATATTATTTGATTGAACACCACACAACCTTTTTGGTGGTGAGTCACTTAAAAATTTATTCTGCCTCAATTTTTGGCCGTGAATACGATACTAAGATCTACTAAGACTGCTGAGTAAGATATGCTTGAGCCTATGCTTGAATTTCTCTTGATTTGCTTATTTCTTTGAATTTAAGACTTGTTGTACTGTACACTGTACAGGCTTAAAATAGTTTTGAGATGACTGAAATATTTATAGATCGTCAAATCAAGTTTTCTCTACTGCGTCTTGTTCATTAATTATTCTAGCAAACATGCAATAAGTATAGGTACTTTTGCAAAAGTATCAATTAATATGGCCCATATTGTTTTCCTTGTATTTATTTTATTCTCATGATTTTTAATCATTTTAAAAATTCTTCTTGCAATTTGTTATCCAGGTCTATGCTCAAATTTCTATTTGGTTTCATTGCTATGTGAGTATTACGTGAAATGTAATAATAACATAGTGAGAAAGCCTACAAATCACAAATGTTAACTTTATCGCCTACACGCAATGTCTGCAATATTAACTTACTGCAATATTCGATACAGGATCTAAGTATGGATATAAGTGTAGCGTACAGAGCTATGATAATCAAACTATCCAGTTTTGATGAAGGTGTACATTGTTCAGTAGATCAAGATCATTTTTTACGGTTGTTGTGATTAATAGAAAATTATCTCTTCTACATCGTTTTTCCATGTTGTTTTTCATCATGCCACCTCAATACAGGTCGATAAACGGTATCTTGCTACTTGTGGCTGACCCGTGCGTTTCAGACAGCAACAAAGAGCTAGTTTTATCTACAAAGCTTAACGCTTTCAGTTGTGATGTACATGTCGTGTAGTTGTTGCAATATCAGGATCATGGATTATGTCGATGTATGTAGTCATCAAATAATTGTTGAATTGGTCTTTATGAATGTAGATCTAACTATCACGTGAATTCAATGTAAAATGGACTCTACTATGGCCTGAACGTCGACAAACAGTAACCAATCAGAAATTGTGATACAAATGCAACATGCACGTTGTGAACTCTGTAGGTCGTTGGCGTTGAAATACAAATATTAGTGTAAATTATTTGTTTAAAACTGTGAAATGAGTTTTCTTGCAGAACCTATTTTATACAACAAGATGCGAGGAATCTGAATCTGAAGTCTTATTTACAAAAATTTTGATCGTTGCATTGTAAGTGAATTTTGAGATAAAATAGACTAAATTGAATTGCACAAAAATTGTGGCGATTTTCAAATTCAGTTTGCATTTGGTTTCGATTTTCCGTACCCAACATAGAGGTATTCCGTACATAATATGTATCTACACAAAGGCCTGTTTCATACAATTGTCCTGAGCTTATTTCTATGATGTAGTCCAAGTTTTCATAGCAGGCAGCATGCTGCTAAATTTTGATAATTGACGCCACTTTGACACCCAGCGCTTTGCGTCATTCTACTTTTATACCACGCTCTTCGATCGTTTCACTTGCGTGTTGCAACCAAATCTTGTTGAAACATGAAGTGTACAACATGGATTGCCAACAATTATTGAATTGGAATATAAAAGGAATCGTTATCACAAAATTGTTGATGCAAATAGCAATTAAGCAGTTCCCCAGCTTGGTTGACGTGTTTTTTTGTAGGTCAACTTTGACTACTCGTATCTTTTAAACTGCTGGGTGAAATTCAACGAAAATTGACACAAATATAAAGCAATGATCCCAGTTAATTTGACAAAAATTTCATTGAGAATGCTTATTGCGTACCAAAGTTATTGAAGAAATTCATTGGTTCCGTTACTTTTGAGCCACGGTGTAGAGTTACTTTTCCTTCTGGCAAACAGCCACTAAATTCACAAATCTAACTTATCTACAGCTTTAAAGGAACCTGTAATCGTTAAATTGTTTGCATGTAATAGCAGAAAATTGATTAAAAGTGACTGCAGCTTTATTGAGCTACGTGTCAACTCTATTGAAATAAGCCTACCTGTTTCAAAGATATTTCGTTTTCCATATTCAAATACAAATTTTAAATGTAATATTACTTAAATGTTTTACAAAAGGATAAAACGTTACGATTATAAAAACTGAAATATTATCTACCGCTAATTCTTGTAAATTCTTGTAAGCTTGTATCAAAACAGTATTAAGAACAAAGTATTAAGAAAACAGCATTATGAACACAGTTTTAAGAAAACAGTATTATACAACCAGTATTATGCAAACGACGATTATCTCAGCAGCAAGCAATCGGTATGAGCAAATCGAGAATTGATCAGGACGATAACAAATAAAAATTGTTACAAAAAAAGTTAACAGACAGAGCAGCGTGAATAGGGGGTTTGGAGGTTTCGAAACCCTACACGATTTGGACTGGGACGCTTTGAGTAAACCTATCTAAAAAAAATAATTGGCGATGACTAAGCTCTAACTAGGCTGTTATAGACTTGTTGTTTTTTAACAAGTTATGAATAATTCATAATGTAAATTATCGTTCAATATTCTGTACATTATTTTTCGGGGACCGGTTGATCTTCCAGTGAAAATTTCGGAATAAAATTTAACTATTTTTGCCCACCATTAAGCAAATATTTAAGATATTTTTCGTTATTTTACTGCAGATTAAAGGCTGCAACTAATAGTCCATGATAGTGGCCTCATTTTTGTATTTGGTAAATAACATTTTTGCCTCTTAAAGTATGTTACTCAGAACTGCGCCCCTGGCTTCACTCCCTCAATACCGGGCACCCCGCAGTCACATTTATTGAGCGCACAAATTGCTTGCGTACTTCAACTTGTTTCCTCATCATGAACCCCCCAGATTTGAATCCGTGACGCCGCCCATTCAATCAGGTTACAAGCACAGCTGGCTCGCAGGTAAAAGTAGATTAAACAAAAATAAATAAAATGTCTTTGTTAGTCAAAATGCGTGCAAATACTTAGCAAATTTGCTGTTAGTACAATTCGAGGGCTACTACCAGAAGTGCACATAAGGCCCACCATCTATCTGCCAAAATTACACATTAGGCCTACGTCAGCGATACTTACACTGCCAGAACTAAACATAAGCTCCGCCGTCTTTCTGTCAGAATTACACATAACGTCATGATTAATAGAGACGACTTACGCACTTCTGGCAGAGAGACAGCGACGCTTGTGTGCAATTCTGGCAACAGAAGCGCTGACTTCATGTGTAATTCTGGTAGATAGATTGAGGGCATTAGGCTATGCGCACTTCTGGCAGTACGCCCTCGAATTATCAAGCTTTCAAACAATATTACGACAAAAAATAATAAACGTGCCCAAGAAGAATATAAATGCAAAATAAATGCATATGCATGAAATTAATCAGTAAAGTGCGCAATTAGACGTATAATCGTATATACATTAGAAAGCTACACGTACTCGAATTTATTGCTAAATTTATCTAATTGATCATAAAACATTACCGGTACATTTCAAATAGTATAACATTAGCCCTCTAGCATAAATTTTCACAATGTTTAGCATTTTTAGAGAATATAACATGTAACATCAATGGAATTGAACTTCAATCAATTGAATTGAATTGACGTAACTGAGTAATGTTGAGCATAGAAACGTGTTAGTCAATGAATATTTGAACTGCTGTTTGTGACAATTCAGTCAATAATTATAGTAGAATGGTGGAACAAATCTTCCCTCAGACTTTTGCACATCAACATATAACTCCTTTTACAAGTTCAACTTGCACAAAATGATAATAGTGTATTGTATCCGTAATACCATACACAATAACGCTGTCTTTGTATGCCAAAAGTGCCATCTTTTATGCATCCAAACGTTTCATAAGATGATAAGGCGTTTTTTTGGTTGTTTTTGTAAAGGCCACAGTGAACAATGAAGAATGCTGCAAGGTACAGAAATATATTTGTATAAAATATCACAAACTTATTACATTAAATTCACTCAATTATTCGTTACACATCTCTGATGACGTCATCATATCAGTTAGCTGCCTTGGTTAACCCTAAAATTAAATTCTCTTCTCTGTTCTCAAGATCATACAAAGAGAAACCACAGATTCATCAGTTTTGGATCATTGGATGAAGAAGAAGAGATTGCATTATGCCCCAAACACCCTTCTCACTGGGGGAAGCTTTTCAGTATCATGACGTTGTCAGCTCCAGTTATTAGATACACACGGGCGGTGTGGGTGTCTCAAAGGGGTGATCTGCAACCTACTTAGTCGTAGCTTGATGAACAATAGGACCCGAAAGATGGAGAACTATGCCGGAGTAGGACGAAGTCAGAGGAAACTCAGGTGGTGGTCCGCAGTGATTCTGACGTGCAAATCGATCGTCAAACTTGGGTATAGGGGCAAAGCCTAAGCAATTAATGACCGGACCGGACATCAGTCAAAAGAAGACACTCTGAGACAAGCAAGAAACAATTAGATCAAGAGTGATATAGCAGAATCAAACAATATTTCGTTGATTCTGCCGAATTCTCTGTATTTCTGACGTGGATTCAGGCTGCCTCAGCGACTGCACGCAGCGCCACGTGAACCTGTCCAGGGTTGTCATCGTCTGAAACACAAACCAGCATCGAAAATCACCACCTGCAAGCTGGAAAACAAAGAATTGAGTTGTAGCCCAGGGCTCCACGGGCGAGTCGTAAAAGGCGACTAAAGAAGGAGGAGCGGTCTGTGCGTGGCCCTCCACACAGAACCGGACTGTAACAGTCTTCGTCACAACAGACGGTCCTTAGCTCCCTAAACCATCACCACTAAACCAGTATCGACTGAAACATGAATCAAACTCGGGGCCACCCATGGCACTCTGGGATGTAGTTGTTCCCCACCCATTGCACTCTGGGATGGAGTTGCAGGAGCGCCCATACGGAGGGGGGGGAGCAAGCCTCTCCAAGAAAAAAGGGGGGCAATGCCCATCCAGAAAATTGAGACTGCCACCCCCCAAGACAAATTCAGAGGCGTCGAAGCTCTGCCATAATTTAAAGCTGCAGCATAGAAATTTTGGTGCCGTATTTGAAAAAAGCCTCGAAAATGAATATACCCCTGTACACTGTGAAGAATTTGATGTCGAATATTTCTGCCAGCACCTGCCCCTCCCCCTACCCCCGATTGTGAGTACTGCACGAGAGAAAAAGTCTCGGAATATTGGGGCAGATGAAATTTCTTTGCCCCCCCCCCCTTCCTCTGGAAATGGAAACACAAAATGGGATTTTGCTCCCCTAGCAGCCAAACCGTGCAGGCGCCCCTATGAAATTCTTCCCCACTAATTGCACTTTGAATAGGGCCGGACCCAGTCGTTATCTTCCACCTTCCTTTCCCAACTTGCCCTTCAAAATGATAATATAATGCTGGTACCCAATCTTCCTCATTCACACGATCCATATGTCCAAACCACCTGAGTCTTTCCTTTCCTACCATGTCCGTTATACATATGTATGACACCCAGCGTTTTTCTCAAATCTTCGCTTCGACACTTCTTCTTCAACGACATTCCACACATCCATCTCAGCATCATTCTCCCTGTCCTCTCTAATCTCTGCACATCCTCCACCTTCGCTGGCCAAGTTTTACCTTCATATATCAACGCACTCTGCGCACACATTTCGTTGAATTTTCCTTTTAGTTTCAACGAGACACCTCTTGATGTTAAAATTGGTCCAAGTTTATTAAAATTTGGCCGATCCTTTCGATCGCGGCCTAACAAAGATAAATTTCGCACACCTCTGTCTGTTCAATACGCGTGAGACCATAAATTTAACTCCTCGACGCTAGTAATAGCACGCAAATTTTTCTCATGGTAGGCCGTGATGTACACGGATACGATAACCAGAATTTGTCCAGGCTCTTATCTTACAATAAAACGAATAGCAAAAACGCATCGCGTAAGTCGCTAATATGAGAAGCATTGAGCGAAATCCAATTGCAGCATTGAAAGGTTTCAAGGTAAAACGACCTGAAAATTCCCTATGTTAAATTTAAGCCTCCTGAAATTCAGTTTTCGATGTATAATAATGCTATTTCAGGCGGAAATCAAATCGATTGCTGCAAATCTGTGCGCCATTTTAATTTTTACATACCTTACAGGTATCGAGATGCTATTCAAGGGCATGCTTCAGGTGATCTTGAAATAAGCTCTGCCAATGGGCAGCGCTCGCTATAGGGTGCCATAATCACAACAAGGGTAAAATAAAATAATGTGTTGAATAAAATAAAATATTGATTGATTCATTGAATGATACAGGCTACATCAGAAGCCGATCAATAGCCTAGTATAGGCCTATAGAGGTGTCGGTCAAGCACTGATATCCTGGGTGGCTCCCATCACTGCACTATATTCATGGACTGGATCCGGCTGGATTAATTGCGACTTTTATCAGTCGAAGGGTGAAGGGGCTGGAATTAATTTAGTTTGAGTTTTTTTTAGTTTAGGGACCGTGTGTAGCGCACAAGGGCTATATACAGTCCGTTTCTGTGCAAGAGAGCCGACACAGAACCGCTCCCCCTTTTCTTTAGTCACCTTTTACAACAAGCCTGGGGAGCTCTGGGATGTAGGCCAATTCCCGGCCTGCAGGGGAATTGATTTGAACAAATTGGCGCTATCATATTTATTTTTATGTGATTGTGTATCTGCTAACAACAATCCATCCGGAAGCTGATATTCTATAGCAATGTTGAGCTTCCTTCCAAAATAATCTTCTTCTTTCGAGGAGAATAAGTTAATGATTTTTAAGTCACTGTGCCATTAACAGCTACTGGAGGGCAACTTACCATATTGAGCATCGATGCCGAATTTTGATTGGTCTTGAAAATTCTCGACAACCTGCGCCAGTTTAAAAAAAATACTGTTTCATAATGTGCAACCATAAGAAATAAATATGTCTTAATGTGATTTTGGGTTTAAACTACGCCTTAATATCCAGTTAGTATAACCAGCACCAGCAATTTGCAGTTCGTCGCAAAGCAACATTACAATTTTTATACACGAGCTGCGGGCTAGTAAATTTCAAAAGCACACAACTTTGAAACTATTCAACGTATTTTCACCAAACTTGACAAATATGATGCAAATAGATGGGTATTTGTCTGCACAAAATTTTACCATCGTGGGATGCAAATTGTACTAGTTATGAGCGAAATACTCAGGGGAAGTCTTTTTTTGCCCACTCTGTATCCGGTGAGTCGATCAGAGAAAAAGAATTTCCATTATGCTCACTGAATGCAGCCAATCAGAGAGAAAGTAAGTGGGTCAGGCCCACTAAATGCAGTCTGTCAGAGATAACATAATTGGATCACGCTTGTGCACTGAATTCCAATTTCAACCAATCAGGGAGGAAGTACGTGGGTCAGTGGTTCACTAAATACATGAAGCAGAGAGAAAGTATTTGGATCATGTTTGTGCACTAAATGCATCCAATCAGAGAGTAAGTAAGTAGGCCAGGCTCACTAAACGCAGCCAATAAAACAGTAAGTAAGTAGGCCAGGCTCACTAAACGCAACGAATGGGACAGAAGTAAGTATGTTCGTCAGGCTTACTGAACGCATCCAATCAGAGAGTGCGGTATTTAAGTGGGTGTTGTTCACTGAACGCAGCCAACCAGAGGGTAAGTGTGTGAGGCTCACTAAATGCAATCAATCAGAGGAAAAGCATTTGGGTCAAGCTCGTGCACGGAACGCAACCAATCAGAGAGTAAGTAAGTGGGTTGTGCTCACGTGGTCCGTGACGACGACGCTCAGTCCGGCAGGGGTCGCCCTGCAGACGACGGCTGAGATCTGTTCGGCGGTCAGGCTGTAGAGCGCCGCCAGTCGCTCCGCTAGGTGGTGCACCGTGAACGTCTCCAGGTACACCGCATAGCAACCTGCCGACAAACAAGTGCGCAGCATAGAGGGCATAGCAATCTGACGACAACAAGAGCGTTGTATACACAGCGTAGTACACTGCATTATTTGAATTAGCTCGTTTCAGGAATAGATAAGATTCAAGCTTGGGTTAGGTAGGATAGATTTTAGTAGGTCTAGGTTAGATTCACCTTAAATCTGACGAAAAATGCAAATAATTGCTCCTGCATACTGATTGGTCGGCTTACGTCGGGGGGCCAGAGTGACAGTAGTCACGCTGTAAATTTGCAAACTTTGTCATGCTGTTAAGTTTGCAACGTGTCATGTTGATTACCCTCATCCGAGCCAAGCTTGAGGGAGCGAGTGCAGCGCTTCTTAGTCCCAAACCCCCCATCCTCCCGGCCGTCCCCCGCAGAGCGACGCTTGGGAGACGCTAGATCCCCCCCCTGCCCCCCCTGAAATGATTCAACGCCCTCCTTGTTCTTCTTGAGAAGGCGCGGCGAGTCCAGGGAAGAAGATATGGAGGGTCGAGGGGAGTGGGTCGAAGGGTAGGAAAGAGAGGGAGAGGAGTCGACGCCGCCCGCCCCCGACGGGGGGGTGTTGGTGGAGGAGGAGAGCTCCCAACTGCTTCCCCCCTGACTCCCCCCTGTTCAATCGCAGGATTCGCGACAAAAAAACACACTGCGTGGTTGGCAATTGAAATGACTGCAAAAGGAATTCAATTAAATCTAATACAATGAAAACAAAATTCTAAATATTTTTACATTAAAAATAATAATTAAGTATGCGGTGAGAGGAGCGGGATTAATGAGGGAAATACTGGAGAAAAGAATGGACAGCAAGAGGACGAGGGGAAGGAAGATCTCTCCAGTGTTCGTTTCCATGAACGATCACTGGAGAAGAGAAAATTGTATGGAAACATGAAGAGAGTGGCGGAGGATCGCCACGTTTGGAGGGGTTGGATGCCAGGGACCTGTGGCTTGGCAGTGCATTTGGAAGAAAGTCAAGCAATAAAGAATTAAGCAATTTTTATTTTAAAACTGTGCTGGGAAACTAAAAATCTATTAACGAGATGATTATTACAATATAACAATAACATAATTAGAAATGCAAGTCGTACGTATCCCTATGACACGAAACATTGAATATAATTATATCGTCACCCGAATATATTACAAACAAGCTTGACATTACAAGCAAACGAACGTTTACAACAACTTTTGGTGATGATAGAACAGTCAGCAGGACAGTGCATTAAAACATGTGCAGGATAACTGAACAGTAATCTGCTGCTGACATTTTTGTTTGGATTTTTATAGGTTAGCTTGAGATCTAAAATCTTAACATTACATGGGAATAAATAAGTACCCATCATTATTGAAGGCAGGAAAAAGAAAATTGCAAGGTCTAGGCCTGCTGAAAATGTGCAGCTACATATAAAAACGTACACTGCACGTTTAATTTTTTATTTATTTGAGTACAAACAAAAACGTGCCGGCACAAAATTACAGTTAACGGGCACGCCTAAAATACAAAACGCGAAATGACGAAATAAACCAACACAAAAACGAAGAGATCTACAAATAATTTTTCTTTTTCAAGCTCAGTTAAATAGCTCGTATTAGGCTAATTACTGTAACGGCGGTTCAGGTGCGCTTAACTGACACTAGTTTTTTAAAGCCATTCATAAAACCCTTTTCGCGTTTTAGACTCACTTCAAGGTGGCCTATCGCTGCAGAGCATTTTGCGTTTTAGGTGTTGATTAATTGCACGGCATCGCATTTTCGTTTTTTTTAACTTTGGTTTTTAGGCAGGCCCACACGTACATTGCAACTTCACCCATTATCGCAAACTTCGTTGTATGCAGTTTTGAGTATGACATTTTTTCGAAGCATTTGCTGGTGAAATCTTACAATTTTATCGTAATTAACCGAAAATGAAATCGTATTCAAAGCCATTCTTACTGCTAATGCTCGAATGTCTCGACAGCTGCTCCTGAAACACGTATATCGTCAGCTTCGGTCGAATGCTCCTGTCAAAAACAAGACGTCCGATTGGATATGGCGTTGTTTATAGTTATTTATATGGCTATGATACTATAATTATATCGCCTCCCCAAAGCACAAAACAGCTATGTCCATGCAACTTTGCGAATCAAAATTGCTGAAAAGACGCTTCAAACGGTATAAAAAAGTTTTTGGATCAAAAAATGTACATAGGTGCTTTGCGCTCTCTGGAGGCGATATTACGATTATATGGACCAGATTAAATAGTTTGAAATAAAACTTCAGTTTTCAGCCAGTCCTAGAAGATTCACATAAAATTAATGAAAATGAACTAAGTATCGATTTGTTTTTGTAATTCAAAATGGTAAACAGAAAATCTTTCGGGTAACAATCACACACGCAATAATGCGGATAATACACGCACTTTGCATGCAGGGCGTTGTTGAGACGGATTCCGTCCGCCAGTCCGCAGATCTGAATGAGATCATCTCTCGTAAGTCTCAACAAGTCCGCACCTGTTTTAAAACAATCAATTCGAGCCAATGCAAGAGAAGGTTCATCATTTTAAATACAGCAAAGAAATTGCATTGTATCCAACACAGACAGTAATTGTTATATTGGCTTTCGGCAGCAAGTGAATATTCAATATTCAGGCAAGTGCCAGTGCAGGTCTGGAAACACTGGAAGCGGTACGCTCCACTCTGCAATGCGGCGTCTTAAGATAAACAGATTGTTTCAGGGAGACAACGCGCTTAATTCATTTATCCTAAGCTAATGACTACTCATCAATGCACAAAGTTACCACAAAGTCACGACCGGGGAGGGAGGATAGTCGCCGTGTCTTACTAAGATATTACTTTGCAATCCGCGACCACGGGAAGGGATGCAGGATTGTAGCATTAGTCTGCTCTGCGCGATCAACAGTAGCCATTTAACTACCGCTTCAGTTAACAACAAGGGCATTTAGAGCCACCCAGGGCATTTTTAAGGCGCTAACAAGGGGGCCAATCCAAGTAACCGGGGGGGGCCAACCTCCAGCCAGTACTCTGACCAATTGATGTGATCAATCTCCACTTGAGTGAAGTCCGCAGCGTGCAGACGTCTTTGCTGTTAGGTATCCACAACCCACATGACCAATTTTTGCATTCAATCGCACCTGAGAAGTTCTGGAAGATGTCGACGTGCTTGGAGAAGCGCTGGCCCGTCAACCAGCTGACGACCCGCTGGGCTGAGCTCGAGGGAAGCAGGACATCATCCTTCATCTCAGACATCTGCAAACAACATCAAAATAAAAATTTTACTGCAATTTATTTTCAAATTACCCTAACTAAAAATGACCTGCCTATTAATTCTATATGTGAGTATTATCCTAGCATGTGCTTCGTGGTTCAAAAACTGAAACAATCAATGATTAAATTAATTATAGCCTTAGTTTTAACACTGAACAGGAATATTTGCAAATAATATTGCAGTTACCAAGCTTTCGATCTGCACTTCAGGTTCGCGGTTTACCAATGTCCTTTTATGTCAGATGAAGAGTATCATAATTAAAGGTTTTAAATGTGCCTGAGACTCCCAACTTCATGCCAAAATTGAAGTGACAAGCCGCTCCTACCCGTGCCCCGCAAGCCCTTCACCCGGATTTCGTAAGACCTGCAGTTCTTCTATCTGAGTCCATAAGATCAGTAGCCCACTTTTATTTTCTGTCACATTATGTCACATTATGAGACTGGTCTCTAAGAGCAACGTCAGAGGCCTAACGTTAAGCTGAGAGGAAACAAATCAACATCTATTTTTTTTCACTCTTTTAAAAATTGACTCAAAAATCCCATGAAGAACAAATTACTCATGATCACTATTGAATTGATAACGAAACGCTACGTGTGCGTAAAAATGTAACTTTACAAATTCAATATAAAAAGAAAGAGCGATGCAGAGATAGTTTCGAACCGTTCCGTTGTTGGATTCTGTGTCAGTCCTTCTGCCCGGAAGGAGGGAAGCGTGCAGTGGGGTCAGCAGTGGCGTGCACACAGGAAATGGGGGAGGGGTGGAAGGAATCGATTGGAGGATATTCTGGGGATAAAATATTCGCTTCACCTGCCAATCCACAAACATCATTAGTATTTTGGAATTTGCTAATTAATGAACATTCACAAGTGTTTGTTATTATATTACTTATTAGTGCAAGCAAAGATACTTAGACCGACATGACTCAAGTGTAAGTACTTAATAAGTTTAGTATCATGAATGCACAATTCACATGATTATAAAAAGATCAACGAATGCCTAAAGTAGACAATGTTGCACCTACGCTGGCAAGCAGATGCTGCTGCTTATGTTGATCGTGTGGTGTGAAAAACTTGATATAGCCAAATAAATAAATCTTTTTTCGATAATTTGTGATGTCAATAGATGAAAAATTGCCTATTTGAATCAATAATTACACCGTAATTTTTTTTAAACAAGGCACCAACTACTTGACTAGACCTTCGTCAAATGCTAACAGATGTTAGAAATGTTTTTGCTGCCATCAGGCCAACTAAATATGCAGAAAAATGCATATATTGTTTCGTAGAACATACAAACAATGCTGTGGCATTACACTGAGGATGAAAAAAGAAGTTTATTTTCTAAGATATAAAAGTAAAATTCACAGATTTCTTAAAGTTGTACACATTTCACATACATTTTCTATTGGGAAACGTCACATCAGATGTTAAAAATGCTCCCCTTTAATTCGTACACTACTACAAAGTCCTTTGTCAATTATGCATTGTTGAAGAACAGGGATTACTGACGAAACCCTGCCATGCGCATCCACAATGCTGAGTCAATAAGTTAATCGTCTTAGTCAACGTGTCGAATTTGGGCTGAACCGGATTCATATTTGTTCTTCCAGGAGTTAAACTCAATAAAATTTACCAATGAAATGATTCCCCAGTCCCAGTAATTGTCGCCAGTCACGCAGGAATATCTTGTTAAATTATAGTTTTTATTTCATCACACAAATAACTGTTTTTTTTCTAACATAGAGGACTGCGAAAAAATGATTAGGGTGCTTGGGAAAACAATATAATATGGTTTAAAATTTAGTTGACTTTCAAACAGCCAAAGAATCTAGCAAAGGTTAGCATTTTGTAAAATCCATGCCTTAAGTTCAGCGCCCTGTTTTTTATCGCTATACATAATCTCTAGCACGAAAGGTCAGATTATTTTCAAGTCTAAACATTTGAAGTTAATGCTAGTTAAGCTGATTTGTCGCAAACCTCTTGCACTGGCTGCTGCTGCAACTGTTGCTGCTGCTGCTGAATTTGCTGTTGCTGCTGTAGCTGTTGTAGTTGTTGCTGATGCTGCTGCTGTTGTAGCTGCTGTTGCGATTGCTGAGAGACCATAGCGAGCACTAGTTGATTTACATGCGAACTAGTAGAAGATATTGGAATCTGGCACTTTTTTGTCTGTTAAAAATCACAGCAAGCATAGTAATAGAATACCAGTACTGAAATTCAATGGTCACAATGTTAACAAAATTCTTTGATGACTAACCGGTCACCAATTTACAGTGTTGTAAAACTTCTCGAACAGACAATAAAAAACAAATTAACCAAGCTATTGTGTAGACCTGCAATCGAACACTTTGAGAAGCTGACGACCGTTCATCAATACTCTATTAAGTAATATGCCGAAAAAATCACTATGAAGATGAATTTACTTGCGCTATCTAATAATGATTTTAGGCTTATAAGTATCAATCCGTCGTTGACCGATAGGAATCCAGCGTCTGCCGTCATCACATGTGCAGAAAGAAAGGCGAATGGTCACAGTAATGCTTCCCTATGGCTTTAAAAAAATGACGTTGGATAAGCCTATGTCTGCTAAATTTTGACATGTCCCATACACATCCCATAGGCAGTGGCATAACTAAGAACTCGGGGGCCTATGGACAAAAAATACAGATAAGCCCTTCCCTCCCTATAGCTGAGCTCCGCTGCCACCCCCGGGGGCGGATTCAGCCCGTCATGTTGCAGTTCCGTTGCAGTTGCAGTTCCAGACTATTTCTCTCGAGGAGGGGGGCTAATAATGACACTCGGGCTCGGGGGCCCCCAACACTCGAGGGTCCCTTGGACTTTGCTTACCCTGCGTACCCTATTGCTACGCCACTGCCCATAGGCATACACAGAAATGCAAAAGTTTAGCAAGTATATACCGTAAGCATATCCAAATTATCCATTATGAAATAACAATATACCCAGTTATTATCATCCTAATTAAGTAAATAAGATGAAGTAAATTGATGCCTTATACTTTCCTTTTCATTATTTGATTTCATGACAACAATTAGCATATTATCAATATATCATAGCTGTATACCAATTACTTTAATTGTGAGAGAATTACAAACCTGTGGAGAAGAACGTACTGGGGTCCATTCCCCATGGGCATCCTGGGCTGGGGGAACGGTCCAGGAAAGGGGTGGAGTTGGGGCGGGGATTGAGGTCTCTGGAGACCTGGAACAAACAAAGGCAAACCAATGGCAGTGAAGTAATCAAATCCTATGTTGCAATGTTTGTAACCAGTTTAAATTAAATTGCTTGAAGCTGGATAACAAAAACAGGTCTATTTGAGTTGCAACGTTACATAAGAATCTTCCATATTCCATTAATATATCCTCTGGCTTGATCCAGATTTTTAGCTCAAGTATGCATTGTTTTAATCTAATACACACGGATGCCAAATACATTTTACTTCAATTTGCGTAATTCGAAGGACATTCAAATTTAACCATTTTCGATACACAAATTTATGAAGAAATGCAGCATACCACGTGAATGCAAAGTTTCTCTTGCTAATGCATGATCCAACTTTTTTCTACTTTCGTAATGGTTAACACCCATTACGAACACAGGTGCTTCACTGCTCCTACAGTTTTGTGCTACATCAAATTTATCCCATACTACGGCGTTATCGGTAGGATGGTTAGAAATGCTACTAATTTTTGGAGTTAAACATAAGTCAACATATGTCACAAAGTTGGTGACATTTACACTTCTATTAATTAAGACTAGAACTGTGCATTTTGTAACAGTTTAGATGAGAAGTCGTCTAACGTCCAACTCTTACATAGCAGCCTCGTATGCATTCCTGTGTCCGGTGCTGCGCTCCAGCGAGTGGATGGAGGAACTGGGCCTGAAGGACTTTTTTCCAGGGGGCAGGGAACCAGCGTTGTCTGGAGTGGGCGTGGCGAGGGGCGGGGCTTCAGACGATGAGGTTTTCTCGTTGAGGTGATCGAGGTAATTCTTGACTTGGTCCAGTGGAATCTGTGCACAGCAGACATCAAGCTAGTAGTGCGTTTGTAGCCGAAGAAGGCCTACTGAGCTTCGATCTTCTTTAAAAATATATTTGTAAAAAGATCCAGTGCTACGATCCAGGTGACAGAGTGAGTTTTAAAATTATGTTTACTAAATCACTGATCCTGAATAAAAAGGGGTGCATTAAAAGCACTTTATTGAGAGAATCTCCGTTTTAAAATCGTTCTTGAGCGCTGTTTTAGACAAGACAGGACAAGACGAGACGTTTATTTGCTAGCGCAACAAAAAACACAAAATAACAAAAATGATTAAGAATAAATTACAGTGTTTTCCGCCGCGCTAGCCGGCTGTCAAAGAGGCAAAAACTGCCTATCAAGGCTGACCGCCAATATAAGCTTACAATATAGTACACTGTATAGTTATCAAAGCAGTTGAATTCTAATACTATAGACTGATTATAATTATGCATTTAATTTGCATAATGATAATGGTCATTAGACCGTAATGGCCTACGTTAACTAGAGCTGCTTTGTGTTAATGGTCCCATACCTTCCCGCCAATGTGAAAGAAAGCGAATGTTTGTCCCATCTGGAAGGGCAAGGGTTCCAAGAAAGATTCGTCTAACTATCGACTTATCCCTGTACTGCCCGTCCTCGCGCGGTTATGTGAAAAAGTTGCGGCCGTTCAGCCATATGCCTACTGTGACCTAAACTCCATGATTCCAATCAAACAATTGAATTCGGCTTCAGACGTCAATCCAGCTGTGAGCTCGCACTCCTTTCAGCACTGGATGAATGGATATATATATAGGCGCGATTGATGCAAGAGAAATAATGGGTGCCTTGCTCATTGACCTGTCCAAGGCCTTTGATACCGTACCGCATCAACTACTCATGCAGGAGCTGGCAGGCTGTGGCTGTAGCTTGGAGACGCAGGAATGCTTCACGCGCCATCTGGACCAAAGAATGCAGCGAGTTACCCAGAAGGCCTCCGTAATAGAGTGGAGGACAGTCTCGAGGGGAGTCCCGCAAGTCAGCTGCCTGAGTCCACTTCTGTTCACTATTTTCGGTCGTGAGCTCCCCAAGGTCAACCAGCTGTCCACAAAATAATTCGCTGATGACATCACAGACTCGGCAGTAGGTGCGGACACCAACACAATAGCGGAGAAGCTGAAGGAGGGTTTTTGGCAAAACCAAGCAATTTTGCGAGCAGCATGAACTGAAGATCAATGCGGACAAAACTAAACTTATAGTTTTCAAGGCACCAAAGCAGATACTAGACTTTAAATTGGTGCTGGATGGCTGCATAGTTAAACATCGGTTGCGCTGCTGGGAGTCATCCGGGATGCCCACCTGACCATGGCCCCCCACATCGAGCGACAGCACCGTTAATACAGCTCATGGACTTCTTGGCGCACTTGCACGTGCTGCCCTGTTTCTATCCAGATAGTTGCTAAAATTGACCTACACAGCGCTCATTAGGTTACGCTTGGAGTACAGCAGCGCCCTGCTTGTCTCAGCTGCAAAGACTCATATGAAGAAATTAGATGCTATTCAACGCTCTGCAGCAAGAATAATATTCGGATTACCGAGGGACACTCATGCCGAACCCCTCCTTATGGAGGGAAGTTTTCAAAGGGGCAAATGCGCACAAATGAACGAGCACAATTTGCCTACGTGCAATTTGCCTGCGCATACAATACGCATGTGCACGAATACATGCATTTAATATATCACACTCTCATCTGATGATCCTACACTATGATCCTTGAAATATGCTAGAAGGAACATCTATACAAAAAGTTGTTACATAGTATGTTCATATCTTTTGTAAATGATGTTGTGGAATTTATAAAAATGTTGGAGTATGCTAATTTTGAAAGATGTTTACATTTTGCGCACGAATCATTGTGCGCATCATCATCATATGCATTATCATGCGCATCATCATCATGTGCATCATCATGTGCATCATCATGTGCATCATCATGCGCATCATCATCATGCGCATCATCATCATGCGCATCATCATCATGCGCATCATCATCATGTGCATCA
>JAQIWG010003095.1:0-18653 GCA_034695025.1 Chamaedrilus cognettii
TATATATGAAGAAAACATTTAAATTTGTATTTTTGGTTGTAGTTTGCTCGGTGTTGAGAAAAAGCCTTCACGTGGCCCCATGGCCTTTGACTCTCAGCTCCCCCCCGACAGTCCGCCACCCCCCTACAGGCCCCCTGATCCCAGTCAGCGCACAAACCTGGATAAAATAGATGGGGGGAAGTTGATCGGCAAGACCAACTATGAAAGACCCACCAGAGCTCCGGGGGGGGTGATTGGGACTTGTCTGGGGATATCAGTGAGGGGGGGCAAGGACGAGGAGAGCATGTGCAGGTATAAATTTCACTTTTTCATGAAATTTAAAATTTAATTTTTAAAATATAAATATCACTCAATATGATATCTGTAGATGATACCAATATGATATATATTGGTAGATATCATGAGGGCTGCGTACGGTAGTGGATAATAGTGATGATATAGTAAACCAGAAATTAACTGTATACGGTCCACTAGGTGTATGTATTTGCAAAGTTCTTTGAACAACCTTTAACCAATTGAATACGTATAGTGGTTTAATATATTATTGTCTATTTTAATCTTTTTGGGCGTTATTTCTTTATTTTTGTGATAGAAGAAGAAACGATTTATTAATTTTTTTATTTTAGTATTTTGTCGTGGTATTGTTTTGTGTGAAGTTAGTAGCATGCTTTTGCAAGTTTATGACTAGATCTATGTCGCAATTTGTTGAAAAGATGACGCAATTCTTTTTCATTTAGGACTTTTTTGTAACTGGTTTCTACTCTGGTTTCAGGCCCTATCTCACTTACTGGATCACATTTGTTCAGATAGTCTGTTTCATCGTTGCAATTTGCGTCTGTGGAATCTCAACCATCGGAGTGTCGCAGACCGTCATTCAGGCAGAGGCAAGAACTGGCTTTTGTTCATCTTTCGTTTTGTTTTACCATGCTGTGTACTTTAGTCACAGTTGGAAGACGGGTGTTTTGGAACGAATGAATGAAGAAAATTGAATATTGGGCGATGTTCCTTTTAAGTCGAACATTCTATTGCTGCCGGTTGCTCGACCTCGATTTGAAGTGCGATTTTATTTTGTAGTCCGATTTAACCAATGAAGATCTCTGAGAGAATTGTATCGAATAATTTGATTGATCAATTCGGACCACAAAACTATAAGCGTGTCAAAAAGTTGTGTGTGTGTGATATTTGTAGTCGTGTGCCCAAAAAAAATTTTTTTGCCCTTTTGCATTCGTATGGTATAAATTATAGTAATTAGAATATGGTAGTAGTGCGAATGAATGTTTATGTTGTGTTGTTCATAATTACCGTCATCTTGTTCTTGAAGGTCACGGTTAAGGTCTTAGCAGTTGCCCAGCTTAGATCACCGGATTTTGGTATTTATGTGACATCTTGGGAGATATTAGCTATGACGTCCCTATTGAAAAATTTAATCTTGGGAGACTGGCTATCCAGTGCATTGACTTGAATAAATGGACAGCTCATATTAAATATAGCAGCGATAAGACCCATGAAGGCGATGTTACAAATGTAAACAAATATTCTGATTGGACGCACTGAGATCGTGACCCTGTCAACATCCCAGCACGCACAACGTGCGCAGTTTATCTCATAATACAATATGCCGGAACAACTCACAATGCAGCGCGAAATTTTCAACTAAAATTCAAAATAAACAGATTATTATTTGAAACCGACTAATTATTATCTGTATGTGTTACGTGATCTTGTTACGTCATATTAAAATAATTAATAATGCTTCAAAAAAGAATATTTCACGACTTTGATGACATTTCTCGGAAGTTAATTATAGGCCTAATTATTCAGCATCACATATCTTTGGTTGCCTACTTATCTTTGGTGAACTTGGCCCGCGGGCACAGCCTTGGCCTAGATAGATTCATGGCCTTGAAAGGTCAGCTACTTCGTTTTATATATTGCAGCGACAGGCATTGATCCAGTGATAGAACTAGTTGATTCCGTTATAATGTGAAAAACGGGAAACAGATTTTGTTTAGCCGAATATCTTTGAAAAAGTAATAATGAAAATAATTCATTCGCACTATTCGGATTCTCCATACACTCTGGTATAAATGATACTTAAATAACGAATTCTTCTCGAATATTATTATAGATTTGAGCGTTGTATTTCAATACAATTTAGAGACATAAATAAATGTTTGAAAGTATATATGATTCTAATCGCCGTTTGCGCTTCGTCGTTCTGTGTTCAGATTTAATAGCTCAGCGTCGGATTATATGACCAAAGAGCTCACTGGAAATTTTACGGCGCACGATTTTGCATAGAACAGGATTGTAGTCAAAAAGTTACTTTCTGGCATCTGATATTTTGGTAAAATACCTAGGATCTGGGGATATACATTTGGGTTTCTTTATTATCGGATCTCCGGAAGTTTAATCTTGTTGTAAGGTGTTGCCCGCTTTTTGGCTCTATTACTGTCTCTGTTCCGGTGCAGGTGTTAACGTCTAAGCTTACAGTTGAATTTGTGTCGAGGACGGAAATAGATAACATGTGGATCGGTCCTCGCCAGGTTTGAGCTTTATTACTCGATCAGCTGAAAGTATTAACAGCCTTTTACTCATTTCAACCGGATGATAATCAATTGATAAATTTATGATAACTCGCCTGTTAAGAAAGTATGTCATTTGTTTTTGACATTTTTGTCAATTTTTGCAATCAATGCAGGCATGTGCTATCAATCACTGATGTAGTTTTAAATGACAAGTAGTAGGCCACTTCCCTAACCCCAGTTGCTTGTTGTTTTTCAGATCCAGCAGCTATTTATCGATATTTACTAGGGACTTCCGGTCTAGCATACAGGATGAGAAATCTGGGATTTGACTCTCAATGTTGGATGCTATGAATCCCTGAAGAAAGGGACCAAATTAAGAAGAGAAAGAGAAACCACTTAGTGTTTTCTTTCTCTTGCCTGTTAACGTAACCGTGTAGCCTTTGTTGTTGCTTATTTTTTTGCTGGTCACAACGAACGCCAGGTTACAGCGTGTCAGGTTACAGCATGCCAGGTTACAGCGTGTCAGGTTACAGCGTGTCAGATTACAGTGTGTCAGGTTACAGCATGCCAGGTTACAGCGTGTCAGGTTACAGCGTGTCAGATTACAGTGTGTCAGGTTACAGCGTGCCAGGTTACAGCGTGTCAGGTTACAGCGTGCCAGGTTACAGCGTGCCGGGTTATAGCGTGTCAGGTCTACATACAGCATGTTGTTGATCGAATGATGCTCTTATTGAAAGCCAGTTGAAATACCTAAAGTAAAAAAAATAACCCAGTTGAGACGACAAAAAAGCAAAACAAAGAAAAAAAAGCCGTTGTGACTTGTTGCGCGTCAGGCCGATCTGATTCACATGGGAGCGCGCTACACTCTGTGCATGCGGAGGGATGCTGCTCTGGAGTCGCAGCACGCAGCAGACGTTGCTGCGGAGCGCTCGAGTGCGTGCTGCACGCGCAACGACGGCTCAGGCGCGGTGCAGACCTCCGAGGACAAGTGCTCCGTCAGTGGCAGCTTGTTTCTGTTCTCTGTCGATGCGGGGAGTGTAAAGAGATCTACATGTACATTAGCATTGTATGGTGATACAATACGGTAGAGCGGTACGATAAATGATGCTGTCAGAGCATTCTGTAGCAGTCTGTGGTTTGTTGAATTGCATCTTTGGCTTTCATTTCGTCAGTTGCTGCATTTCTGGTTATTGACAGCTAGTAAATGTTAGTTCGAGTGTGTTAAGGGTTTTTAATTTTTAAGGGTTATATATAAAGCTCTAGCTTTCAGTGCAGGCATATTGATAAAGATCTTTATGGCAAGTTTTTTGCACGGTTTGTTTCGGTATGATTTTTCTGTACGCCAGTAGGTTTCAGTATTAACTGGTATTAGGCTTGTTCATTATTGCAGGCCTATTGAAAGTAACATAGTATCGTTTCTACGAGTTGAAATTAATGTTGAGTGGGATGTCATTTCTTTCCTTACCACGCGGGTACTTCACCGCTGAATAAAGATAAGGTAGAACTTAATTCGGCTCGTTACTTTATCATCGTCACTGTTTTTGTGTTGATTGATCAGCCGACGTTAGCCACCTGGCTTAAATGGAACGGATCGAGTAATTCGCTGGGTCGTCACTCTGGGTCGGTCTGCGGGCAGGATCCCAGGTGAATTAGGTTATGTAACAAATTCTGAGTCAACGCGTTGCTGGTTTCAAGTTATATTTTATCTTACGTTGCTAAGTTTTAACTTTTATTGTTGATATTTAAATTGTGCGTATGCGATAAATTTCATGATTTTAATTATCGACAGACGACCACAATATGTGTATTTTGTGTTTGCGTTAAGAAAATGTGTCACGGTGCCTTAAAAATATATTATTTTGTTCGATTTTAAATATTGGACAGTATATGTATTTGCTCTATTGTAAATGTTTTATAGTGTATTAATTTTTGCTCTGGATTATAAATGTTTAAAGTATTTGTATTTAACGCAATTGTAAATGTTCTCCTTTCGTGACTATTGCTCAACTGTATTTCACTGATATATTTATTTTGCAATATTATTTGTGTTCATTGCGCCGCGCGCGATTGGTGTAGATTGTGTAAAAGCCCCGCCTCCCAGGCTCCCTTTGAGTGGGCGGATGACATCACCAAATGGCCGGTCAGTATGCAGAGATCACCGCTAATAGCGGGCTTTCTTTTTTTCTTCTTTTATACTCCTCTGCTTCTGATGCCTGATATTCACTATCGCGATCTATTATATGGATGACCGCAAAGATAATGGATCCTGCAAATGCGTATAGCAAATATACCGCAAAGGGTTTGTTGTATATTTGCATTTGCTGTGGGTCTCCTTAAAACCTGCTTTTGTTATTTTTTGTATTGCAAGCCATTTTTTGCCGTACATTCACCCCAGATATGCAAGGACACGGGTATGAACGCGTCATCGGCGACGTCGGGGTTCCGTCACATGTCATACGACGTTCTGGGGCGGCCATGTTGCGTCGGCATTCAGGGCCAGTGCTCCATCGCTACGCGCGAACACTGCGCCTTCATGCACGGATACTTCCACGAAGAGGCTTCGCTCTGCTCGCAGGTCCTTATCAGTGGATTTGCTTTGTTGGCTTCATGTTTTGGAGTCTCATTACTTGTCGATGAAGAGTAAGGTGTTGTTATTTTTAGAATTCTATGAATTTATTTTTTTTTCTTTATAGCTTCCTTCTGTTCAGAGTAGTATAAAATATTAATGAGTATATAAATTGTTGTTCATGCTGTTTATTTTCTACCTTATTCGATGCTTTAATTTTCGCATTTCTCCTTTTATTTCTGCGATGAAATTCATGAAAATCGATGGTTTAGCTTACAGGGGCCGGTTACTGGGGCCAGTTACACGGGCAAATCGCTATTTGGTGTCGATATTTTGTACTATTTGTCAGAACAAATATTTATTCTGTTTCTTTGTCTTTAGGGCTTTGCATTTAGCATCAAGGTGTTTTGTACTAATTTCCCGAACTTGTGTATATAATTGTATTACTTTGAAGGCTGTCATTACTCTACGCAAGCTGTTCTTGTGACTATATCTGCTGCGGATTAACTTGTAAACTGATCCTGTGACTATATCTGCCGCAGGTTAACTGTTTGGACGAGATTTGCGGGATGATCCCTTTCTGGAACCCAGAGGTTCCGGATCAAGTCTATCGACTGTGGATCTCTCTCTTCATGCACGCTGGGTAGGTCCTGACCTGTGTATGTATAGATTATTTTTTTTTTATATAATTTTTATAGAGAAAGAAAATAATGGGTTGAATATGCTCTGACACAGATGGTCATGCAAAGGAGGACAATTACAAAATAGAACTACGGTTTTTGCAATCTAAAGAACCGCTCCTCTTCTTTCGTCGCCTTTTATGACTCGCTCAAAGAATTCTGGGCTGCAGACCTATTCTCTTTTACCCCTGTTTACAGGGATTTATAGCGAAGCAGTGGATAGAATATTGTCAGATTGTACTGTGTACTGCTGTCTGCATTTCCTTGAACCCAGGGGCGTGTAAAGTACGCAAGCGTTTGGCTCAGTACAATCTTGCTGGTCAACGAAAAAGCAAAAATACAATCTGTGTGAGGTAGTGGTGATTGGTACGAAACTCAACCGCGCAGGCTGTATTTTCGCCTTTTCGTTGACCAGCAAGATTTTTGCTTCTCCAAGCGCTGACCTATTTTACATGTCCTTGGTCTGTGGTTGTTGTTTCCAGAGTGCTAAAGCATTATATAGATAAAAGATATCTGTGACGGTCTACTAGAGTTGAGCAGCGTGTCTAGATGTAATTGGATGACTGGTTTGTCTGCTGTTTCCAAAGTACTGGAGCTAGCTCGTGAAATCTGTAACGGTCGTCTAGCATTATGCGTGCGTCAAGATGTGATTTATCGATCTGATCTGTCAGATCTGCGGCTGCTGTTTACAGAGTCATAGAGTTGGTGATATCGGTGGCGGTGCAGGTGTCTCTCATGTACGGCCTCGAGCGCCTCCTCGGCTGGGGGCGTATGACGATCATCTACTTCTTCAGTGGGATGGGTGGCAGTCTTGCCAGCGCCGTCTTTCTTCCGTACCACGTTGAGGTGAGGGATCTTGTTGTCAGATGTATTTTTATCAGTTTGTAATTATTCAGTTTGTATTGCCTCAGTGTGTAATTTTGTGATCAAAAGGGGTTTATTTTGGTGTACACTGTGGCTCGTTTGATATATATTCTAAATTTTTTTCTTTTAGAGGCTATTTATGTCTTTATATTGGTGAATAGAAATTTCGCTATTTAGCGTAAGCCGCTGACGAAAGCCAGACAAATATTTGTGTTTATAGAATCTGACTGTAGGATGCACATGTATGTAATTTGCTTATTTTCTTTGATAAATTCTATGTTATGAAGGTTTGTATTATACATTGATGTAGTAATTTAATTACTGTTTGCATATTAAGTAATTTTTGCTTTTCTTTTTCTTGTCAGTTGATTAATTCTGCTGGACTTCTGGCGAAAAAAAGATAAACAAATCTCTGCTCCCAGCAGGCATTCAACTCAGTTCTCTCCGCGCGTTTTGCTCAAATCTACTGTCTTACCTCTTAAATAATTCCTTCGGTCTGCTTTCAGGTCGGCCCTTCCGGCGCGCAGTTTGGTCTGCTTGCCTGCCTCCTTGTTGACATCATCCACAGCTGGGGAGACATTGAGGGAGGCGCCGCATGGGCAATCGGCAAGGTCATCGGCATAACCGTCATCTGCTTTCTGCTCGGCTTTTTTCCCCTCGTCGACAACTGGGCTCGTCTCTTCGGCTTCTTCTTTGGCTTTTTGTTTTCCTTTGCGCTGATGCCCTACGTGACCTTTAACCTGGTAGACGAGAAGAGGAAGAAAACAGGGGCGATCATTTGTTGGATCGTGAGCATCGGGTCGTTCGTCGGGCTGTTGTTGGTGTTCTATTTGGCGCCCGTGTTCAGCTGTTCGGGGTGTCGCTACTTCAACTGTCTGCCGTTTTCGCCGACGTTTTGCAGCAGCGCTGAAGTGGCGATACTGCGAACAGATTTGTAGGGCGGGAAGTAGCGGGCTCAGTGGCACCAGGTCTAGATATGTACGGCAAAATGTCTCCGATTAAAATGGCTCGATAAAAATGTGAGGGTCTAAATGACCCGTTCTAAATTTTCTCCGTAAAGCGACTGTTTGATCCACGGGTAAATTTTCTTCTTTATTTTTTCGCCTTTTGCGCGAGTGCAGAAAATTCTCGCTAAAAATGTTCTACCGTCAAAATTTCAGTTGCACTGTAACTGTTTCTGATCTATGGCGCGGATAGTGTCTGCTTAGCTTTGAAACACACTTATTTTCTCCTTTCTCAACCCACTGCAGCAATTTGTTTCAATTTGATTGATATTAGGGTGTAGGACTGGCAGAAGTTCAAGGTTGTGGCTTGCAGTATAATTATTGCTAGTATTGCTCATATTCAGTACTTTTAGCTGTCTCCTGCATTTAGCCTTTGTTGCTTTGTCCATTTGCATGTGCTTGAGGAAGAATTTATTTTACGTCTCTCATTGTTCTTGTTCTTTGTACAATCTTTCAAACTCTATCTCGATCTTTGTAGAATCTTTTGATCTGTCACTTAATCTTTGTGGAATTTTTTAATTTAATCTTTGTGCTTGTAGAATGCTTTGATCTATTTCTTTGGCTTGTAGAATCTTTTGATCTCTTTCTCTTGGTCTTTATAGAATGATCTTTCGATCTCTCTCCTAGTCTTTTTGAGCTTTCAAATCTTTCGGCCTCTCTCTTGGTTTTTGTACAACCTTTCGATCTCTCTTTTGGTCTTTGTAGAATAGTTTGATCTCTCTATCTCAGTTGCTATCTCGAGTTTGCTGACTTTGGACTGTTTTGAGTGCTGCGTTTCAATTTGCAATGTCAGTTTGTTGATGAGAATATAGATGACAACACGCTCGGCTTGCTTTTGTTGTTCAGAGCATAATTTCATCTGTATATAGCGCAGTGCATTATGGGCTGGTAATAAATCTGGTGTTAACCTGCCTGTTCATTGCATACGGTTGTAGCTATTTCTTTGTACGTATCTATGCTACTTATTGCTGAACTGTTGTTGCTGCCTTTCAGCCTAGGCACGAGCTATGCTTGCTTGCTGTTGTCGAGTTTATGAGAATGATTAGAACGTTAGAAGCTTCTCTAAGCCTCCTGTGTCATTCTAAGCAAGATATTCTTCTTCGAGCGTTTGTTGCCTACAGGTGTCTAGATTGAGCTAAGTGTAGAATGGGCAATGTAGTGATGAACATGATGAAACTTGCGCTTTAAATTATATACCTTTAGCGCTTCAATTTGTATACTTTTAGGTTGATACAGTATATTGGTTTTGATTGTGTGTTTTTGTACTTTGTTGTGGATGAGTTTGGCTGATATGCTTTTAATCATAGTTACCTATACAATTTTGTGCTTTTCGCTCTCAACCATAATTATATCTTTGCCTTAGTTTAGTTCAAGGGCCTTTAGAAGCAAAGGTAGCTAGACCTTTATTCCTTCTTCATTGATTAAGAGACTAGCATCGTCCACCACGTTATATTATCGGCCTATCGCTTTTTAACGAAGGGTTTATCTGTTAAATATCTAAATCCACCTGCGTCGGTGCTCTAATTACAGTGCAGATTTGCATTGACATTTTTTGCTTCAATATCTGCGATCAACTACTATAATGCTATGATACTGTAGAGTCTACGCGCGAAGACTGATTATGATCCATTGGTTTGTTTTTGCTAAGATTTGATCTTTCCTGTTGGAGTGAAACACTGTGGCTCTGCCTACATTATTGGTGTGTAGAGAATTGTAGACGTTTGAGTTAAGGGAAGGGAAGTTAAGAGAATTGTAGACGTTTAATTAAGCCTCTCAGTCGAGATCATATGGGTGAGCATTTGATAATTAGCGTTTATTTATTAGCTATTGTTTCGTAACTAACCATTTATGTTTGATTTGTAATTTAACAGTAGCGTGCTATGTTTTTGTAGTTTTATTTAATGCTAGCGTTTGAAGTATTTTTTTAAATCAAGCGCTATCTTCCTTTTCATCAAATATATCCCTTCGTTAACTGACTTCTTGATGGACTTTCGGGATAAAATTCACGAGACTACTGTAAATACAAAAAGTTTTCTTTGGTATCAGAATTATGATATAGTGAATATTATATTTTTTCCACAATCAATCATGCATATAGCTCTCTGTTTCATTTATTTTAAATGTTTTTTGCTAATTGAGGCGAATGAAAATTATTGATGCATACTCTATACCTTGGATGCGTCGCTAGTATCATGCTAGATTTTTCTTCTACATCTCTATTTTGTGCACGGACGCTTAGTCTCATGTTTTGGTGAAGCGTTGTGGCCGAGTGGTCTAAGTCACGGACTTCGGATTGAGAGTGTGGCAGAGAGTCGGTTCGAACCCCGGTCGCAGCAAAAGATTTCGAGTCACTTCGTGCACCCTTGGCAAAGGTGCTTAATTTCGTCAACCCTGCAAATAATCATCCAATAGGATGGAATGCGGTAGAAAGGTTGAAGTTGAAGTTGATGTTCATCATACGTTTGAGTTTTTAGCCTTTTGTATATTGTGCAGCTATGTGCCTATGTGTATTATGAACGCTTGTTCAAGCAGCATAGGAAAAAGGACAAATGACCCCCCCAATAATTTGTTAGGGATTTAGTTTTTGAATGTTCTTCTCAGCCTTTTATTAAAACTTGCGGTGGTTGAGCTCACCCCATGCCCTCCCTGGCTCAACTTCAATCGATTTTCTGATATTATTTGACATGTGGCTTATTTTATCCCTCCGAAAACATCCAGACTTTTCTCCGATCGTAAATGTACTAATCCATGAAGTAAATCTGCGTGCTTTGTATTTTAATTTTTTAATTTACTTACTGAATATGAGTAAATCATGCAGCTTAACAAACAATGACAATACGTTTAATGATAATACAGTCTAATACACATGAACTAGACTCCCAGGCCGTGTTTTCCATCACGTGGTAAAATCCATGTCGGAGATCATGACGTCATCTCGTTCAATCAGCACGCTTAGATCTTAACGTTATTTATTTATATGATCTTGCGTCCGAGAGCTTCATCTCCAATTTAAATTTTAACACTCGATGAAAAAATCCAACCCCAGCGTCAAACCAATGAATGCTCTGTATACTCGAATTTAAAATATTTTCAATACCAATGTCATTATTTCTCATAAACTTTTTTAACCACTTTACTGGTTCATTTCACTTTTTGGGAGAAATACGTTAAAACTTGACATTTTTTCATGCGTGTTACTTTAGCGGCTTTGCCTCTCAGAAATTTTGCAGCACTTAATTTTCGCGTTTTTGAGGACTGCTCATTATAATCCCTAGCTTCTGCAGCTCTATTTTCGCACATGTAATTTTCGCAAGTTTTACCGATTCAAAATTCGCCAAAATTACATGCAAGCGAAAATTTCATGTTCTACGGTAGCTCTAAAAAGCATGTAAACAGTGCCATATTGCGAACGCATTTTTAAAAAAAACCAGTAAAGTGGTTAATTTATCTAGTTACGATGCCGGGCTTTTATACATGACGGGGGCGACTGGCTCCTGCGTCCCCTCGCTTTTTATCCCCCCCTCGTCCGCTGACCAATCGCAGATTTGTCCTGGTCGACGGACCAATAACAAACAAGTCCTTTTCCTCGTTGCTAAGCAACTGGTTGCCGTGGAGATGCTTGTTGCTATGGTGATTCTGTTCGTTCAAAGAGGATGACGAGATGTTGTCGGGTTGAGAAGTAGTCTCATCGTCGTGGCTGGAAAAACAGAAAGAAATAATTTAGAAAGAAATGCATCAATTAATATTATAAATGCACTGCCTTTGATTTGTAGAATGTTTGTGAAAACGACTGCTTTTATACTGTGCCTGACTTGATAAATAATTAAATTAAACAAAACGATTTAATATATTATATTGCTGCACTGTTTTAGTAAAGACCCAAATAAAACAATTTACATGATGTGAAGGACTGGTTCTTTAAAAGTAAACTTCAACTTCCTATGGAAACCTACCTATGAACAAATACATTAATTTCAGTTGTTAGATAATTTTGCTCTTTAATAGCTACATTTTTCACAATAATTTTTTCCTAACTTTGATTTTCTTCAAGATGTGTCGTCACGGGTATATAATCAGTCATACGCAAAAATGCTTCATCTAGTAAACAGATGCAACACAAATAGAAAACAACAGAAGAAAACAACAGACAAACAACAACAAACAATAGAAACTACAAATATAAGACTAATCGAACTATTTTGCTGCTCAACTGGCAATACAATCAATTTTGATGCACTCTCAGCGAAAACAGTCAACTAATGAAAATCACAAGGTTCAATAATAAATTTGGCCTAGTCAACACAACAGCAAAAATTCATAAAGCGAACAATATATGAAAACAATTTGTAGCTAACAACGCACTCAACCGATTAATTGAAATAAAAGATAAACTAGCGATCAAATTTAGATAGTAATCGATAATAAATTATTAACGAATCGGACGCACCCGTGCGTTTCTAGATTGTTATATTTCCACAGCACGATGGGATCGCAGAGAGGCATGCGTTTCTCACGCTCCCCTGAATCACCCCATTGTCCCGGCACTGCATCCCATATCTCATTATTTCGCGACCCTACTCCTTTGCGTGAAAACTCGCGGTTAGCCCGGCTCCCTGCCTCCCCCCTAGCATCATAAACGTTTTCACGTTTAGCCAATCCTTGATTTTGAGATTCCAAATGAATATTGGCGCGCGTCACTGCTTCTGAGGAATCTAACCGATTTCCATTTGTAGCCTGCTTCATCGTTCCTTGGCTTGTGTAGCAATTATCCTGCGTCACTGCTCCTGGAAAATCACAGCTAGTCTGTTGAGCTGCTCCTGTAGTAGCGCCGGAAGTTTCTAGAAGCCGGCGGATGGAGTGTTGCAGCTTAAAGTTGTCCGCCTGCAAGATGCGTATGCGTAGAGAATTGGCGAGGGTCTGATTCTTCATGTCCGTAGCCAGGTCTCCCGTTCCTAGGAGCAAGAACAGAAATAAGAACTATAAACAACAACTCAGCATAAGAATAAGCAATTTTAGAAGTTTTAAGTGTAGTATTCAGTTCGTACTTTAGCAGCTGAACTCATAGTAAAAAATGTCTTTACACGCACAGCGTAGCAATTCAGCTAAACAAGTTCACGCTTTGCCAAGCTTACCCATACGTAATATTTAATTAGCAAGTGGATAATGATTTTATCACAAAATTGCTTATTATTTGGCCACTGAAGTCTTCTGAGTAACTATTACCGCAATGAATTACGGCACTGAAAAACATTGAATTTTTGCGGCATGTTTTTGCGGTTTAAATGCTTCGAGGTCGGTGGATACCGACTCCGACTTACCAATAAGCCGGTCGGCTCTCGCAGCCGGCGGATGAGGGTTCAAATCGGGGTAGCTGGCGAGCAATCTCTCGTTCTCTCTTGATCGTTTTAGATCCCCCTCAAGCGCTCCCTTCGCCTAGATAACGACAAGTTGAAACTGAACACCGCGATATCTTGCAGCCTGAACTCGTTCCGTAACCTCGCTGCGCGGATTTTTTTTTTTGGAGAGATGATTGGCAGCAAGACAAGGTCAAAAAGCAAGGTTTTGATTGGAGCGGCTCAAAAATAAATGGAACAGTTCAAATTAATCCTAAAACCTTAAAGGTAATAAGTCACATGGCACAATCAGATTTTAGATCAGGACTTAAAAGAATACCCCTTTACGAATAATGATTTAATTTGTCAACTAATCTTACAGAAATTTTGGACGTGAGCACTACAACGTGAGCAATGAAGACCCGCGGAAAAAAAAGTTTCATATTAGCTCTGATCTTTGTACCTTTAGGGCTACAGTTCTTATACTAATATTTTATGATGCTGAATGAAAAACCAAAGACTACAGGCCTACTGAATTGACCTGACCTGCTCCAGTTCGGTGACCTTGACCTCTAACTCGCTGACCTTCACCCGCAGTGACTCATTCTCAAGGTCAAGTTCATCGAGACGCGTAACAAGCGAGCTCTGCTTGCTGCGCTGCGCCTGCGCCGTCGGATACAAAACGGGATTTAAATGGAATAAATAATAAAAATGGATAAATACAAGCAATTGCAACTATAAGTTCAGATAATTCATTCGCAAAAAATAACACATAAGATATGCCATGAAATAAATGTTATGAATAAATAAGCCATAGACCTGAAGAGAAAGCGTATTGTAAATAAGATTAGAATAGACATTGCTACAAACTAATAAAATACATTTGAAAATATGCTGGCAGCCGGCAAGTTAACTAGGCTTTTAGATAACACAATGATTTTCATGCACATCAAATAACATCAAACAAACTTAAGTACTGTTTTGCTAAATACGACATGTTAAAAAACTCATTTGCGTTCAAAAACACGAAAATAAAAACTGCAACTTAGTAATTTAAAGTTATATCAATCAAATTTTTTAAACTCATCTTATCTTAATATAATATAATATAATCTTCAAATAACCTCCGATTGTTTTGAGACGCTGCTGTTCTTTAGTCGTTCTTTGTTCAACTCTACCCCTGCGTCGCGTAACCGTGTCGATACTTTGCCTAACTCTGCCCTGAGTTCGGCGATATGTCGTTCCAGATCGGCAACCTGTTCCCTGTTCTTGCTCGCCAAACGCCCCTCCATCTCAGCTACTTGCGTGGAGGCATGTCGCTCTAAAAGACCACAAGCTTGTGATCAGTTTTTCACAAGTCTTATAAAAAAATAAAATTTTTACAGAACTAAAATGACATAACGACATAATCAAACCCCATAAATTGGACCTCAGATTTAAACTGAGCACGCTATTATTTGTTGATCTAATAACTAATAAATATTTACACAAATTAAAAATTTAAACATGAAAATGAATAATCACATTCACAAAATTATTACAGAAGACTAGAAGGCTCATATAAATAATTTTCTACTGAAGAATAGAAATGAAAATATTGTTACTTGAAAGGAACCAATGGTATTTCAAAATTAATTCCCCTTTGTCATAATGACCCAGTTACCTAGCTGCTGATTGGTCAGCTGGGCTTGCTGTAGCTCCGCCCTCAGTCGCGCTATCTCCGCCTCTGAACGCTTCTTATTGGTCAATATTTCGGCCTGCTGCTGCTCAGCAGCCATCCTTGCAGCTGATTGACATCTTTCAATCTCCTGAAAAGTGATTAGCAAAGTAATTAGCATAGTAATTAGCATAGTAAATAGAACAACTATTAGCATATCAATTAGCATAGTAAATACCACAGTAATTAACATAGCAATTAGTATAGTACTTTGCATAATGTTAATTAATAACAAAGCTACTTACCTACTATTCATAGAGCACTCTTCAGTAAACAAAACTATGACAAAATTCTACAATATATACAGCATTATTATAGTAGACTATATACCAGTACCATCATGTTAGAGATATCAAATAGCAAAGTTATGAAAAATATTCAGATTGCATCAAGGTATGTACAAATTTCTCTAAAACTTAACACACGCTGATTACATTAAAGTTACAATATTCACTTGCACTTATCTTTCACTTGCAAAAGGTGCACAATCAATTAAATTCAAGAAACAACTAACTTCAAACAAAGTTTTCACACAATTCAAACAATTTACGCGCCCCCTGCTGGCCGGGGAACAAGGAATTGGTTTGCAGCCTAGAGCTCCCCGGGCGAGTCGTAAGAGGTGACTAAAGAAGAGAGAGCGGTTCTATGCTGATTCTCTAGCACAGAACCGGACTTTATATAGCCTTTGTGCTACACACGGTCCCTAAACTAAAAACAATATATAAAATTCACGCGCCTCGATCTTAATGTTGAATTGACGCTGAGTGGCGGTCGATGTTTCCCGTTCTAAAGCGGCGAGTCTCGCACTCTCCGCCGCTTCAGCGTTCAACCGTTTGACCCTCCGCTTAGCGGTGGTCACCTCTGCACGTAGTGGATCAAGGGTCGACCGCAGATCTGTCAGCAGTCGACCCACAGCTGCGAGGTCCTTGGACTGCTCGGCACCCCACTGGATTATGTCGCTTCCTGGATGCAAAAAATATTTGATTACATCGCTGAACTGGAGGCGACATAATCCAGTCATTGTGTAACCAGGAATCGACACGACTATTAAATCTTTTTTATATCCGGGCAGGATACAAAAAAAGTCATTATGTCGATTCTTGGTTACACAACCATGGATTGACAAATGTCGCTTCTTGACTAAACAATGCAACACAAAACATTGACTGCAAACCGTAAGGGCATTGCACAATTCAAAATCTTCGCCAAAGACAAAACAAATGCACAGAATATAACGAGAAGAAAACTATAATAAATCTACAGCACAAATATTCCTGTTGTAATAAAAAATCCAATGAATATAGAAAATGAAAGTCCATGCAATAACACCATACACACCCAGAGGGCCAAAAGCGGAAAGCTTATTACAATTCAGTCCTGCCCTAACATTTCCTCTCAACAAGTTCAATCGAAACAACTGCCATACGTCGTAAATTTTGAAAGTCAGTCAACTTTCAAAACAAATTTGTTAAGAATTTTTCTCAATTTCAGTTAACCAAGAATTTTGATGCATTATTTTCACAACTTTCCAATATTTCTTACCCAAAGTAAAACACAAATATAAAAATGCACTACCGGTCAGCCACTGGCCCTTATCGACGGCCGCGCGAAGCTTCGCCAAACAAGAGGGGGCCCTGAGCTGCTCGCACAGCCCCGCAACCCCCTCCCCCACCTCGCGCAAACACCGCTGCGCCACATCGCATGCGTCACAGCGCGCAAACATCGTCTCCACTGTCTGCACCGCCTTGCTAGACTCATCCCTCCCCGGGAGGGGCGGGGGGCGCTGGGACACCGTCCCCCCGGGGGGGACAATTTGTCGATCGGTGATTGGGGAATGGGTGGGGGCGGTCTGGTCTTCCAGCTCCGCAATGCGTTGCGACTTTGAGCGGTTCTAAACACGATCAAACAAAAGTCATTTAATACCGGTTACTGAATAGAGGACTTAATAAAGAACTAGTTGGCTGCAAAAAATCTCTTAATAGCTTTATAGCACTAACTATGTCATTTCTTCTCCTGCATCGCACGGCAGCTCTGCTCAAAAATTTCCAACAAGCCATACAGCCATAGGTGCCCGATGGTATAACTAGGTGCCGGAGCTGAAAATGATTCTCTACACCCAGACTGATTGTTTATTATTACGTGTTACATTACCCCACTGCAGTTTCTGTTCCATGCCTGCTAATGAACCTGTGCCAAATTGTATAATATACCGTAGCTATCTATTGCATCTCTTGATGCAAGCCCTTCCTCTCGTTAGATTTCAAGGACCGTCTGTAGCAATTACGACTCTCACAGCCGATCCGGTGCCTCGGGGCCAAGCAAGGATCCGCGTCAACTTCTTTAGTCGTCTATTGCGATCCACCGGGAAAGCTGCGGGTTGCAAACCAATTCTTTGTTCCCCGGTTTGCAGGGAGGATGATGCAGACCATGTTCTATGGATTCTGCAAGCAGTACCGGATTCTATTTTGTTTTTTTGTTTTTTTTTAGTTGAGGATTCTGCTTAAATAAACAAATGGAACTGAAAAATATTTAACTGAAAATACCTCTGCCTGGATTCGCAGCATGGCAGAGTTTGTCTGCCTCAGCTTGTCCCAAAACTTCTTAGCCGTTGGGCCCACCGACGAACTGACCCCCGTCGCGGGCTGTGAGGCCGCGCTGGGGGGCTTGGAGAGGGGGGCACTGAGTGGCGCGGAGGTACCCCTGCCCCCCAGCTGCTCGGCAAATAAACTGGAGGCTTGCAGGAGCAACACCAGGCTGCAACAGGTCAGTGAAACAGACTATGAACTGAATAAGATAAATGGATATCAAATAGGATTACAGTAACAATTTACATATAAATTAATAATTATATGCAAAGAATTATTGCAGTCTACCTGAATATTGAAATCATACCTAGATAAACAACTGATAACTTAAGCGCTGCATCAAGGTTCATTCAGATTGATCAAAAACGGTGACTGGCTAGTCAAGTGATAACAAAATACATTTTTTATATGCGAACACTAAGGGCTGCATTCCTCATGCGTATGTCCTATTTAGTGCCACATACCGGTCAATGACGAGCTCCAGGAGGACGACGTGGGTGACTTGCCTTTCCTCCTCGTCCTCCGACCAGCCATGCACCTCGAGAAGGTGACCTACATCCACGTCTGCCCACAGTCGGTCGGGGTATTTCCAGGATGCGCGGCGCACGGGACCCACGCGCGACAACAGGTCTGAGACTGAACTATCTAGGTCACCGACATCTCTTCGTAGGCTCTCGATGCAGTAGCGACTGCCGAGTAGCTGTGCCATCTAGGAAAAGTAGCAGAACCAACTATAGTCCAAAAAAATGTACACAGTATTTATGAACATATGTTAGGCTTACAACCTACCTCTCTATTGCACGTGACGATAACATTTTATGGCACAGAATAGCATGAATGAATATGCATCAAAAGCCTTTAGCCTGACAATGCGTTCAATGTTAATTTCAAATTTAATTTTTTTTTTATGTTAATTTCAATGTTAATTTCAAATTAAACTACTGAAGCCAAGCAACTCTAGATCAACCTAATTTAAGAGGACACTAACTACCGGTATGAATTACCGTTACACTATACCACTATAATTATCGATCTCCGCCTTTCACATTGTAATTATGCTGGTGTTTTTTATGAAGGCTGCCATGCAATGAAGGAGAAAAAATATAGTAATTGTCGTAAAATTATGAAGGAAATTTTTAGTCGACCTCCGCCTCCACAACACAATTAATCAAACTTATAAAAGAGGTTACAGGTTTCTCAATTATAGCTTGACATTACACTTATTAATACTTTTAGCATCCAAACCTGCGCAAGAATCAGACAATTAGCATATAAATAGCTTATAATCAAACATTAGCCGGTTAATCTTTACATTGCGACCTAATGGTAACTTTCCCATCTCCGACAACAGGTAGCTACCTGTGTTCGAGATAGGA
>JAQIWG010003096.1:0-18652 GCA_034695025.1 Chamaedrilus cognettii
GTGGCTGGTACAGTACAGTGGCTGGTACAGTACAGTGGCTGGTACAGTACAGTGGCTGGTACAGTACAGTGGCTGGTACAGTACAGTGGCTGGTTTTAGTTTTTGTGAGCAGTGGGAGCGCAAGCTCCCATGCGTTCCCACCCACTCATCAGCAGTGGGAGCGCTAGGCAAAGTTTTTTTGAGCACTTCTTCCATGCGCTCCGACCAACTTTAACCACTGCTTGTATCTATTTGTTTCTACAGGTTACAATGTGGTTACTTGTCGAGTCCCAGCTCGATAATGCATCCTGTGTCCTGGACTGACTTGGACATGCTGGAGCTGGGAGAGACCCAAAACCCTCCCAAGGAGTACTCTTTCAACTTTGTCGCACGTCAGTTTACAGCCGGAAATTTGAACTTACTATTTAAACCAACAGCCCTTTTTGTCTTCTAATCTGTTAATGTCCATGTTTTCACACAGGCTTAGACGTTTGTGCCCTAGTGCGGACTGCTGGAGCAGGGCTTTTGCGGCCTGATGATCTTCCTGACGCCAATTACAAAATAATTATCTTTCTCGGGGTTAGAGGCTAGCAAGACTTGTGTGGTTAACAGCCTTGCTTATCGGCCTGTATCGCCACGATTTCATAGTTACCGGCTCGGGGACTTGAACCCAGGTCTCTTGATTCCTAGTCTGACACCTTAACCTCTACACCACAGCGTCTCGCTGGTGTGATGTTAAACAACAAGCAAACAAGAAAAATCCAATAAAAAAATGCTACTGCCTGGTATTACTTATGAAATGGATTCTAGTTGTTTTGTTCTTTTGTCGCTTCGTTAGATTCCAAGACTTACCACGCCCTTGTGAAGACTAGTGAAACTATCGTGTACTATATGCACGAGGACCGGAGAACGATCGTCTTTGAACAGATTTCCTCGTACATAGTCAACGGGGTCAAGGGTTACGGCATCTTTGAGTTCATCTACAGGTCTTACCTTCGTTTTTATGCCCTTTAGTCTACTCCCCGCAGGCCGGAGAGCAAAAATTGGCTTGCAACCCAGAGCTCCCCGGGCGAGTCATAAAAGGTGACTGAAGAAGGAGTGCGTGACACCGGCTCTGTTGCGCTAAACCGGGCTGTAATGGTCCTTGTTACTACACACGATCCATAAACTACAAATTCCCGGCTTTTAGTTTGAGTTGTAGGCCAAAGATTACGACAGAATATATCGGAAGTATCGCAATTTTTTTTGAGGTCCCCGACAGCGTCTTTCGATGCCGAAACGGACTATAAGCCTAGTGCTATTAATTTTTGATTCAGCAAAAAGACAAAGAAGAATTACCTATTGCTAGGAACAATTAAGAATTGACAATTTTGCTGTCAATAATAAAAGCAGTGATTTAAAAATATGTTTTTCTGTAGGGTCATGCAGTTTGAAGTTAAGACTTAAGACTAGAATGAAAGTTTTTGCACTGTGATAGTTTGCGACGTTTTATGCTATCTAAATGACATTTTTTTGAGTCTGTATATGTTTGTTTGTTCAGAAATCCGCGACTGACGGATGTCAAAATTCCGCCGATGGTGCCTTTGTTGCGAGAGCCTGATTCTCTATCCAACACTGATGCTGGTGCCTTGCTACTTGCCTTTGAAGCTCCGGCCTGTACATTTGCCAAGTTGGTTGGGGGGAAAGGATGTCAGCTTGCCTTTTTGACACAGCTCCAGTCAAAGGTCTGCTGTTGCTGCTTTTTAATTTTGACGTTTGTTTGGGGCGTGTTTTTTTGATCAGTGGCACTGAATCATCTGTGAATAAAAATTGAACGTCTTAGACACAAGAAGTGCTTGAAGTAGCTGGAAGTATTTGGAGTAGCTGAGTGTAGGCCTGTCTGGAGTAGCTGAAAGTGTCTGGAGTTACTGTAGCTGAAAGTGCGTGGACCAGCAGGCAGCGTCTGGAGTAGCTAGGAGTGCATGGAGTAGTGAGTAGCGGTAGAGTGGCATTACCGAGTGTAATTTGCGTGACACAGATTCATTGTGAAACGTTCTAGAGAAAACCTGTGTGGACTGAATATGAACCGGCGAATGTTGAAAACAGTGGATGATCAGGCTCCGCCCATCCCACCTTAATTTTTGAACAGATGAAGTTTGATTAATATAAATGGGTTACTTACATTCAGTTAATATTCAGAATAGACTTGAATTTTTCTAATTTGGTTTACATGACATCAAGTGAAAATGAATAAATAAACAAATTTAAAATTGTTGAATTATATTCTTGTACAAATTTCTCTTCTGAGTTGATTCGTATACGAGGAATTGCTACTATTCCCTACTATACTTACTCTGCCTCCCTAGGGATCTACTATTTTAAATATTATTATTGATGACGCTCTTAAATATTTGCAGTCATTTCAAGTTCCCAAGGGATTCTGTCTGACTATTGCGGCTTTTGAACTACAGCTCAATGTAAGCCAGCGTATTCCTAAAGGCTAAAGCTGATGATTTTCAGGTTGAAAAATCACTGAAGTTACATTTTTAAACATTTCTGGCTATAAAAAAAGTTTGTGCGCTTTGATTTGTTTGTATTTGATCGTTAAACTGGAGCCATCGTGTTAAATCTAGTTTCACACATGCAAACTCTAGGAATGAAGTAAATTTGAAAGGCAGGAGTTAGAAATTGAAATTACTATTTAAAAAAAATATATAAATAGTCAAGAGTGGATTGATATCACGAAGAACCAGAAAAGCAAATGCACTCTTTCTTTGTAGTTAATATAATTTGAATGGTTTTCGCTGTATACTCATTTTTAGCCAAGAACCTAGCATCTGAGTCACAAACACATCAAAACATGATTTGATTGAATATTTTTTATACGGCCTGGATGTTGGGGCCTGTGTACAATGCATAGGCTTATTATGCACTGTTTCTTATCTAAATAAAATTGTTTTAAATGTTCAGAAAAATCCGGATTTGAAAACTCAGCTGAACAGACTTCATGAAGTGTCATGGTGAGGACTGAGGGTCTCATTCTGTGTTATTATCTAACTAACTAACCCCAATTTTTGTCGTCTAATCTGTTAATGTTTAATGTTTTCACAGGTTCAGACGTTTGCGCCCTGGTGAGGACTGCTGAAGCTGGGTTTTTATGGCCGGATGCTCTTCCTGACGCTGACCAAAGAAATGATTATCTGGCTCGGGGCTAGCAGCTAGCGATGCATATGCGTTTCAAAGCCTTGCTGAAGGGCCTGTAACGAATGGTTTCATGGTCCCAGTCTGACGCCTTAATACCTCCGTGATTTTGCTGCATTATAGTGAAGAGAATTGATCAAAAAGGCTTCAAAATAGCCCCGTGCCAGACAGACTCTTCGAGGCTCGCTGCGTGCCGAGGAGAAGGCTGGAGTGCATGCTTTGCTGAGCAAAGTCACAAAGTTGCAAATACGCAAAGTCGCAACGCAAAGTCGCAAATTCGTAAAGGTGCAAAATGCATTTAAACTAAAATATCCGACGAGAGGTTAACCACTACACCACAGAGCTTCACTATATCAATGGTCTGTGTTTGTTTCTTTTTTATAGTTTAGGGACCGTGCTCAGCACAAAGACTACATACAGTCCGGTTCTGTGCAGAGAGCCAGCACAGAACCGCTCTCCCTTCTTTAATTGTCTCTTACGACTTGCTGGGGAGCTTTGGGCTGCCAGCTAATTCATTGTTCCCCGGCCTGCAGGGGTTTAATCAGTCTGCGGTGTGGCGTGCAGTGGGAATCCCTCAGAGCTTAAGTCCGCCTGTGAGACAACTGTCGCTGCGTTCCGTGCGGCGCGCGTGTGCACGGATCTTGTCGACGCGTTGCGTGCGCAGTTTCAGCGCACGTTTGGCGCACAGTGCGACGATACTCCTGTAGCCGTCCGGTCCTCAGCCGCAGGTTAATTCTCAACTATGTATTATATATATATCTTTTCTTCGCCATCAATGCGGAACATAGTGGAGGAGGTGGGGTTATAATTTAAGGACCGTGTATAGTAACAAAGACTATTACAGTCAGGTTCTGTGTAAAAGGGCCGCCACTGAACCGCTCCCCCTTCTTTAGTTGCCTTTTACTACTCCTCCGGGGAGCTCTGATCTGCAAGTTTGTTCTTTGTTCCTTGACTTGCTGGAACACAGTACATAAATTAGAAACTTAAATTAACGTGCAAATCAATTTTAGATTGCGATGTAAGGACATAGTATCAGGAGATAGAGTTCACATAGTTCATGAAATAGTCATTAATAATACGTGACTAGTCAATCCCTAACGACTGCGTTGATACGTTGTAGAAACTATTGCAGAAAGGAAAAAGGAAAAAAAAGTAGTATCTTCGTAAACTTACGTGATATTGTTTTCTTTTTTTGGTGTTGTCAGATTTTTATTATTATATTGCGGCATTTCTTGAGATTGATTTGCTATCCATATGCCGTAAATATTGACGATTTTACTCGCACATCACTATCATCGTATATTATATGTGCGCCGAAATTGGGGGAAATGAGGTGCGCCGAAATCGGGGGCCAAATCGCGGCAAACACCGGCGATCTGCTCTCGACCGCCTACCTTAGACAAAGACTGGACATTGCCATTCAGAGAGGCAATGCGGCCGCGGTGGTAGGGACGCTCGCCGACGGGCGATGGAGCGGGGAGAGGGAGGGGCAGATATAGGGCCGGTTCTGGAGAGGGCCCAGACGGGCGTCTACCCGACTTTAATTGTTCTCTGACTTTATTTAAATTTTTTCTCATTCCGCTGGAATGTATTTTAATGCATTTTTACGTTTGACAATGGATTCTTATGTATTCTTATGTATTTTTATGTATTTTAATGTATTTTAGTGTAGTTTACTGTATTTTAATGTATTTTGCTGTATTTTAAATTGTAATTAATTAAATAGCTAGATAAAATTTTATATTATATTATATAATACCTGAGTAATAATTGAGTATATTATACTTGATTTAATTAAAGTAGGCAGATTTTTGGGTAATGTAAGGACCGAGTATAGTTTACTAGCTAGCTACGTGTATTACAGTCCAGTTCAGTGTCTCGGAGTCGAGCAAAAAACTGCTCCTTCGTTATATAATTGCCTATTACGACTCGCTTAGGGAGTTCTGGACTGGAAATCAATTCTTTGTTTTTTTTTGCAGGGGTCGAATGTGCTTCATTTTTCATCCGAATGATGTTTTAAGACTAAAAGCTGAACTATTTACACGTTGGTATCCATGGTCTAGTGTGGATGTAGAGCTTGACTCTTCCATGGTATTTATTCATCATTAGTGCTCCTGTGCGACAGTGCATGACAGTAGTTTGAACTGCTAGAATGGTTATGTGTGACTGTTTAGCGTCCTTGTGATGACTTATGTCATGTGACGGCGTTATAAATTGTCCTATATTGATTGATTGATTGATTGATTGATTGATTGATTGATTGACTGATTGATTGATTGATTGATTTTTTGTTGAAGGTGAGGATGGGTCTGAGTTGTCGGCCGCGGGGCAGATGTTGACATTCCTTGGAGTGAAGGGATTTCAAGCGGTAGGCATCCATATGTTGCTTTTGTTAGGCGACCAGTGTTGATAGGCTAATGCAGCATCCCTGGTAGCCAGGGAGACTTGAACCCAGGTCCTCTGAATTTTTCGTCCGACGCTTTAACCACTAAACCACAGTGCTCATTATAATTGGTCTGTGTTTTTTTTTGTAAATTAGGGACATTGTTTTAGCACAAAGGCTATATACATGTACAGTCTGATTCCGCGCAAGATAACAAAACATCAAGCATTTAATTTATTTAGAGTTGTTTAACTATTTTGTTATTTTGTTACTTGCGCTTTCAGAGTAAATTACTTGACTGTCGTATAGTGACAATGTATGTTAATTACATTGGCACTGTGATATACTCTCTGCAGTTTTTCATGCAATGCAATTATGTTGAAAGAATTATTTTTAAGAATACTAATCTGAATTTCGTTTTGCGTGTTGCTGAAAGTTTAAGAACTAGCAAACTCTGCGGTCTTCTACTTTTTCTGCAGATTTGCGAATCGATACAGAATTGCTGGGCGTCGCATTTTGACTATCCAGCCGTTATCTATCGCAGGTACGGTACTCGTTGCCTTCTTAGCTGTTGCTTAGACTAGCTTGAGATATCTTTGCTAAATTTGCTCATTTTGCATGATTTGCGGAGTCTTTGATTGCCAGTGTGTAGTGTTATCGATTGAAACATCCGCAACGTTTTGTCATTTTATAGATGTTTTTATTTTATTTTATGTTTTATCCTCATTATTAATGAGAGCTGACTGACTATTTTACATTAAATTTGGTCAGCGATGAATAATTTTGTATCTATCATTATGCTATGGATAAATTAGTGTTGGGATTGGCTAATTTAGTATTGCTTTTACCGCTGGTTGCTCAATCTCGATTTAATTTCGATTTAGTTAGTTTAGTTGTGGTCCAAACTAACCAATGAAATTATTCGATACAATTCTCTCATAGATTTTCATTGATTAATTCGGACTACAAAATTAAATCGCACTTAAATCGAGGTCGAGCAACCAGCAGTAAGTCTTCTTCAGTTTTGCTTTAGACAAATCACACTCGAGGACATTAGTTTTGCTTGATTTAAATCCTGCTTGTTTATTGGCTGCGCGAAATTTCAGACAGAACGGCCAGCCAATCAAATCAGCAGCCGGTGTGGTTATACAGCAGATGGCTCCGGCAAAAGCCGCAGGTACTATTTCAATTTTAACTCAGTATTTTTCATGACACTGTATAGGTTCATTTTACTGCTAACATACAGTTAGGGCTGGTTTTTCCAACACGGATTAAATGGTGGTTCAGGATTTAGCCTAAGAAAATTGATGGGTTAAATGCTGAATCACCATTAAATCCGTGTTGGAAAAACCAGCCCTTACTGTTGCTCCTTGTCATAATACTTTGTCATGTAATCAGGCAGTTTGTAGTCATACAAATATGTGACTAGGACTTACGTAGTGACATATTTGTGCGACTACGATGGGGAAGATATTTCTCCAATTGTTTGCACTTATGGCTGCATAGCCTTGTATGCATTTTTCTAATTGACTTCTCTTGATGAAATTAAAAATGAATGCTATATTTGTTGGTGGCTTTTTTGTTTTTTGTAGGAGTTCTCTTCACCAGAGACCCAGTGACTGGCAATCCAGGCAAAATGATCCTCAACGCCAACTTTGGCCTCGGAGAGGTATGAAACCTCATCAATGGCGCTTCTGCTGTAATTAATTATAGTTATTGAAAGCACTGTTATACTTGAGTGCTGCTGCAGCCGTTATAATTTCTATCAAGATTTAATAGTCTCTGATCTATTTTTATATTTTTTATATTTATATATCCATTGACTGTTTATCGGTTGAGAAGGAATTAATTTGATAAGCCTTGCTAGATTTTGCTGCAGCATTGGCTTGAATATTTTATTGTATCAATAATAATCAGACATTCGGCGAAATTTTAGGAGAATTTAATGTCTTTGAATAATTAATAAAGGCTAAATATAAGTAAAACACACTATTGTTATTTGTTATTATAATTACCATTATTTTTATTATCAATTTTTAACTTGGGTCCATGCTTACTGGAAATAAAAAAATGGTGCCTTGCTTCATTGAAATCCCTAGGTTTCATTTCAAATGTTTCTGACTTTACTAAGGCTGCGAATTTTCCGGCCACGCCTAACGCTCTGAAGCATACGATTATCTCGACTGTTTCAAAGTCATCGTTTGGTGTTTATTGTAACAGAAACAACGCTGCCACTGACGCGGTCTAGGACTCGACTAAGCTTGCTTTTGTACTAAATTGTTTTACAGTTTATGAGCAGGGGCCGTAGTCACCATAGTCGCGACTCCCTCGCTGGAGCTAATTTTGAGGTGGCTACAGTTAAATCGCCAACGCCGCGCATGTGTTTTTGGATGGCGCGACCTCAAATCTCGCTCCAGCTAGGCAGTCGCTGATATGGTGACTAAGGCCCCAGGGCTGTGTACTAATTTGGAGTGACATCATGCTACAGTCGGCTTGCATGATGCTTATTGTACACCGGAAGTGAACAAAAAATAAATTTTTAAAATTCTGTCATCACTAGAAATAGGACTAAATTTTCAACAAGTTACATGTTATATTGTTTACCATAGCATCATTATAGTGTTGCGGCAGTACAATCAGAAAGTTGAAGGATCAAATCGTCAATTTCTAGGATCAAAATCGTCAATTTCTTAACGTGAAAAGTATTGTCCTATGAAACCTTTGCTTGCATTTGCAATTTTTGCATTTAATTAAACACCTGTTTTTATTATTATTTATAATTATTATCTTTTTTTAAATTTTATTAGCATTCAGTGGACTGTGTCCGTTTTCAGTCGGTCGTGTCCGGCATAGCGGAACCGGACCAGGTGACGATACGTCGGAGCTGGGGTGACGCGCTGACCATAGAGGGGAAAGAGATCGGGAAAAAGAACGTACGGATGGCGATTGCTGGTAAGTAATCGGCACTCACCTAAAGGTTCAAATGGCTAGGGCTGCCTTAATAAGAATCCCTGTGTTAAACACCTCAAAACCAGATCCGCTATGTTTTGTTGATTTTGCTAATTTTTGTTGAAATTTAGGACGTTTTATCCTGACTCATACAGTTTTGTTTAAGATATTATGTCAGCATTAGAGATATATTTAAATGAAATAATGTTTTATAATGTAAAAATGAAATACAATGGTTTGTCGATTCAGCGACTGGAGGAACAATAACGGAGCAGTGCGATGCAGACCCGACTGTGTGCTGCGTGCATGACGACGTCATTCTGCGATTGGCTCAAATTGGTATCGAGGTCAGGTCAATCATTCTGAGATTTACTGATTGGGTTTATAATTTGGTGTTCATTCCTCACAGAATTTGTTTAATATAAAAAGGATATTTAAAAAAATCCAAGCATTCATTATGTAGAAAGTATGGTAATGTGTCTGACGGTTTGTAGCTTGTTGGCATTTTTTCCTTTTTAGTGAGGTTTTATTTTTCAAGATCGATCGCTCTGGTGGTCATATTTTTTAAACGAATTACTCGCAGTCTAGCTGTGATTATTATAAAAGTTACATAAAGTTGTAATTATTTCATAATTTATTTCTGCCCTTGTCTTAATTTTTGACTTCTAAGTTTTTTTGCGAGGGATTTTGATAAATTTCTATATTTCGATCAATAAAAATTGATAATTTCTTTCAATTTGGATCGTGTTGAAAAATTCTGAAAATGTCTTATACTCTGAGTGGTTATGTATCCACATATAATATATTTACGAAGTAGCCCAACGCTCTTAGCCGCAAAAAGATAAACATTGATCATCGATCAATTTGTACTTTTGTGTGCAGCTGGAAATACGATTTGGCGATCCCAGAGACATAGAGTTTGCCGTTGATGACAAGAATACCATCTTCCTACTGCAGGTAGTCTACATATGGGAATGGGACTTAAATTCTTTAGAAAGTAAAAAGAGATTTTCTATGACCTTTGGTCATTTATTATTTTTCTCAAAATTTTGCCTGTGAAACACTGATGGTTGCTGATGCTATCCGTTGGATATATAAAAATGTATTGTGCAGCTTTTTTTTTTACGAGATAAGTTGAAGAATGGATCAATGAATAGCTTACTTTGATTTAATTTTTTAGTTTATTGTAAATGCTATTTGATTGAAATAGTTAACTAAATCCGCTTTGATAAATAAATATTTATTAAATGAAGTTTGATTTCAATCAGAAGAATAGAAGCATTTGAAATGTGGTTTTGGAGAAGAATGGAGAAGATTAGCTGAACAGAGAAGATAACGAAAGAAGAAGTGTTGAACAAGGACTATGATCGAAATGATAGTCAGAAGAAAGAAAAACTGGATTGGACATACAATGAGACGAGAGCGTTTGTTGAGAGAGGTGATAGAGGGAAGAATGGAGGGGAAGAGAGGACTGGGAAGGCCACGGATTGAGATTAGAGACGACCTGCTTGGGAAGAAATCGTGTCCGGATATAAAGAGAAGGGCTGAAGATCGGATAAGGTGAAAGGTTTGGAAACCAAAGATCTGCCATGTGGCAGAGCACTGAAGAGAGATTCTGATGCGATCAATTCAATTGATTGCTTAATTAGAAATGCCTCTCGTTGATCCACAGGCTCGACCAATCACGTCTTTGGATCACGACACGGAGTGGCAGCTCATGCATGAATTTGACTCGGGAATATCGACCGACGCAGAAATGCACACCACCGCCAATATACAGTGAGCAAATCAGTAGTTTACTTCCTCTATGTTGTTTTCTTGGAGCTTTATGCTCTTCTAGAATTTAGCTATTGTGCTTTGAATTTCTTCCTTCTAAATGAACCTGAAAGATCTATATGGCACACAGAATTAGATGTAAAAAAATTGGTGTAAATTATTTATTGTTGAACGCTTGAGGCTGGCTCTTCTTAACAAATCAACTATAACACGCTTGTAAGCGCCTAATGCCCTGCCATCTTTCATTGGCTTTCCAAGGGTTTTTTTATTATGCTGCTTAGTGGATTTGGTTCCAGGTGTCTATTGTGTTGCAAAAGTTTGCAATTTTGTATTTTATTCATGTCTTTGTGAATTAAAGTTCAAAACCAGATTTGTAGGATTCTGGTATTTACTTATTTGTTTTGGAATGAAATTGAAAGTTTATTATGCATTGTGATCAAGAATTTTATTTCTATTTGAAATCATACGAAGCTCCAACTTCGCATCATCTGTGCGTAATTGAAAACGCGCATGAGCCCATTTACTGCGCTGCACTTTTTATGACTTTGCACCCGTTCAGCTTGGCTCATCTTTCTCTGCGGCTTTCAGAGAAATGATGCCGGGGGCCGTCACTCCGCTGACCGTAAGCGGTTTTGTGGAGACGATCGAGACTGCTGGACAGGTTAGTGGCAATAACTTTTCTTCTTCTTTCTTGAATTACTTAACCCCTAGTTTGATATTTTAGTTAAAATGATTTTGCGACTTTGCGAAGCAAGGCATCCACTCCAGCCTCCTCCTCGACACGCAGCGAGCCTGGATGAGATGTTGACGAGATTTCCTAGTCGGATATTTTAGTTAAATGCATTAGCAAGATGGCGCTATTTTGAAGCGTTTCCGTCATTTTTCTTCGCAATAATGCAGCCAAGCGAATGAAGTATTAAGGATGAGGTTGCCTACATAGGCACATTGAGGATGTAAGATATAAGAAGAAAGGAGACATGTGACGGACAGAAGAATGAAAGGCTTGAAAAATATAACGTACACTTTGTCATTTTACAGTGCAATTAAATGATTATATAGATATCCTTTTTGAATATACTTTAGGATAATTGATTTTTAGTTTAAATAAAATTATGTTTCAATATTTACTGGCTTTAAACTTTATGCGTTATCATTGACCAGACGATGACTTGCCCTTTGAAACAAATAAATGACGATTTCAAGTCGACAATTATCTTTCTATAGCTGTCCTGGGTGAAGATTGGCTTGCAGCCAGCGGTTCACTTGGCAGACAAGTTTGTGACACTCTGCTGTGGGAAAGCCTTCATTAACTTTTCGGTGAGTGGTGAACAATGTCGATTTTAGTCAACTAACCGCCTTTGTATCGTCTGATCTGTTAATGTTCATTTATTCGCGTAAAATAATTAGAATGTTTGCGCCCTGATTGAGCTGTTGGAGCTGAGTTTTTATGGCTGGATGCTGTTCCTGACGCCAGCCAAATAAATAATTATCTGACACGGGGCTAGCAGCCAGCGACACTTGTGTTACGGCCTTGCTGAAGAGCCTATAAAGCATGGTTTCATAGTTGCCGGAGCGGGGACTCGAACCCAGGTCCTCTGGACTCGAAGTCCGACGCCTTAGCCGAGGCGCTGTGTTGTAGCAGTTAGTTAGATGTCTGAGGGACAAATCAGCTTTGAATTGTGTCTGATTGTGATTTGAGATAATGAATATATTAATGTTTTTAAAATACCTCTGCATGGCCTGTCTTTAAGATGTTATGAAGCCGATCAAATTTATAAGTTAGCTAAGCAATGAACTGGTGTGACTAATAAGAACTATATTCTGGGACGACTATTTGTACTTATAATACTTGTTATGCAGTTTGCATTTCTTTTTCGTTTTGTGTCTGTGTTCAGTTACTAAAAATTTGACTATGACTGTAAATAAGTGTCTGGCTAGATGAAGATGTTTCCTTTCTCTGGAATCTTGTGATCGACCGTGATTTTTAGATGATTGTGTGTTGATTGCGAATTTAAGATACTATTACTCAGTTAGTTACATGTTGTTACTTATTTTTTCTGCCAGTATATCTCTGGTAACTATGAGGGAAACAACATGATTGGCGACAAGCGAATGGTAGAGCTCGTGCTGCTCGGGGAAACCCTGTCGGATTATTCCATCGACGAGGTCAAGTCTTACAACGGGGAAAGTCCGCTCTGGAAACGCCTCTACACAGCAGCACTAATGATCAAGGTGACAGTTGTTTGAATGAAAAATTTGTTCGTGAACTATATTTTTAACTGTATTGTGTGCAGTCGTATTCAAGCATTATTGCGGAATACTATAGCAGAGTTACTATGCTTTTATGGTAACTTTATTATTTGGATAGTGTTCGTTACAAAATTGTGACGACTGCCTCATCATTATGTGACATAAAGTAGCTTCCGACACTTGTGTGCTTAACAGCCTTGCTGAAGGGCCTGTAAGGGCGCATGGTTTCATAGTTGCCGGTGCGGGACTTGAACCCAAGTCTTCGGACTCTTTGTCTGACGCCTTTACCACTACACCAGAGCGACTCACTGATCAATGTAAAAATTGATATTTCGATATTTCATAATTTTTTTGATTGGCTGCAGGCTGCTAGGGCAGTGCTTTTAAAAGTGTCTTTTAAATCTTTTTTTACTTTGTAGGGAATAAGGGACGGAGGCGGAAAGGACGCAATTTTCTGGAAAGAGAAGACTGCATCGTTCGATATCGCTTCCCGCAAACACAGCTGTGCTGCGGAGCTCTACCAGGAGATAACACGAGAAATGCCCGTCATCGGAACTGTAAGCCTATTTCATCTTCTTCAGCGTTATGCCAAATGGAAGGTCTTTGGTGTTCAAACCTTCCACCCTAGCCGATCCTGGCCCTTCTCTTCATCTTTGCATACAATTTCTTCTTGAGCAGGTGGTCTATCATCCACGATACGTGGCCTTCCCGGTCCTCTCTTCCCTCCACACGACCCTCCATCACATCTCTCATCAACTATCCTTCTTTTCATCACTATGAGCTGAGGTTGGCATGTACAATGTAAACTTGTATTATGATCATATCAATGATGGCTACCCTCTCTGACCCTCTTCCATAGTTCCATACTTGCTTATATCACACTCTGCTCTTTTTTTTTACGTTATTTCTTCATCACTAGCGGTAAATGGGGCGATCACAGTTATTATAATAATAAATGACCATTAATGCTCATATTGTTTACATAATTCTTTGATGACTAACCGGTCACCAATTTAGAGTATTGTATAACTTCACTAACGTATAAATGGCCGCTATTTTCGTGCCTCATGAAAATTCTGATTTTTGGTGGATTGTGCTCCAGCAGTTATATTAATGTCTAATATAAATGATTATCAGTTAATATTAAGGGCCACCATTTTGTCTAGGTTTATAGTTGTCAAAATTCTTTGCTTCGCGAATTAAATAGGCCTTTATAAAATAGCCAACACTAAAGAACAACAAAAATAACGTTTCTGTTTTCTGCTTAAAAGCTTTTAGTGTCAAATGGTTACACTACTCAAGCAATTAGCTATCTTTATTTTATTTATTTATTCAAAAATGTGAGTATTAAAAAATTTATGAACTTGTAGCATACTAAATTTTTTGCTAGCCTTGGAACTAGATTTAATGGCAAATGTTCTCCCCCCTACAGGTGTGGGACTTCCACCTGCGCTGCAGTCACGGCTCGGCCGTGTGGTCAAACGTCCTCATGAGCGTCATCACCAAGCGGGCACTCGGTGCGTTACGCGGCGGACACACAATGGTTTTGAAAAGCTTGCTTTTGAAAAGCTTGCGTTTCTAAAGCTTGCTTTTGAAAAGCTTGCTCTTATAAAGCTCGCTTTTCAAAAGCAAGCATTCAAAAGCTTGCCTTTGAAAATGATGCGCAATTCGCATGGAGGCCCACTGCAGACTATTCGTGATACGTTCATGAAAGCATTTAGCAAAACATTTGCATGACCCACTTTCACATAACTTTTTTAGTCAAATGTATTGCCACCATACGTACATCCAAATACTACTCTGAAGGTTTTCAAACAGTTGCCTTATTTTATTTTATTCGTACAGAACTCAAACATTACACGCATTAGTCCAACATAATGACTCTTAATCCAGACCTGTGAGTAGTTTGCTGCTGTGATAGCTGTTCCGCAGCCTTTTCTAAGCGTTCCTTTACACACGCTGCATATTTTGTATACAGTTTTACATGTAATTTTGCATGTAATTTTACATGCATCCATGATAAGGCGATCCATACAACGGACGATCGTTGTCATGACAACGATTTCCTTAACTGGGTTTCAGGCACGGCTTGTTCCTTAACTGGGTTTCATGCATGGCTTGCATGAATCCCAGTTAAGGACATTTTACATTGCAATTTTCTTAACATGGTTGCATGTAAAATTACATGTAGAATTACATGTAAAATTTTATACAAATTATGCAGCTTGTAAGGGAACGCTAATGTGTACTTTCAATGTGCGTGTTAGTGTGGACGTCGGCCCACTTTTCTGACGTGGCACTGCTGCTATCCAAGTGTGAGGATATCTACAGCGCAGACGTCCCTTCTGCACTCAAGGTTCTATGTGCTGTAACGTTTGAAATGAATTGAAAAAATAATAAAGTACAATCAAAATTACTTCCAACCATGCAGAAACAATGCAGTAGGCGACAGCTATTCCTTGCCTGCGTAGTAAGTGTGCACTACCACAGTGGATGCACTCTGTAGTGAAGTATAGTAATGAAGGATGTGAGCCTACTTGATGGAAACTTCAAAAACGTTGTATGTATTATAGCAATGACTTAAAATAGATTGCTTATGCATTGCTAAAGAAAATATAACATTATACACCCATTACAATGAGCAAATTGATTAAAATTTACATATTATATTGAGCAACATTTTTCTTTATTCAAAATGCAGTTAAAAACAATGTATTGCGGTTTCCTGTGTAGCGCCTTGCGACCACTTTGCAAGAAAGTGCCGATCGGGACATTTTGAAGTCAACTCCCGAGGTGTGATTCTAAACCTTATATCGTCTATAGTTTTTGTTGACTTTCCACTAACTTCGTTCCACAGTAAGTTTCAAGAAATCTTGATATTTCTGTTGTTATTGTTGTTCATTCACAAAGCCTTGATTGATACATCTGTATGGCAGATACTTGACAATGGACCGCTATTACGCTTAAATCGCCAAAGCTAAAAATAGAAAATTTTTGCATTCCTCTTAACCAATATAATTGTCAATTAGAATAATAAATTACCCAGGACGATGATTATCAGCTAGCGACACTTGTGTGTTTAACAGCCGCGCTGAAGGGCCTGTAAACGCATGGTTTCGTAGTTGCCGGTGCCGGGACTCGAACCCGGGTCTTCGGACTCTCAGTCGGATGACTTACCCGCTACACCGCAGCTCTTCGCGTGTTTCTTTTTTTTGAGTGTGCATCGTCACTTTTCTGCTGTCAGGAGTTGGTGTCCTGGCTACGCTCGCCCTCCAGCGGCCGCGCCGGCAAGGAGTTCGCTGAGTTCCTGTCCAAACACGGCCATCGTTGTGTCCGAGAAGTGAGCACACTCACATCCCGTGTGTTGTCTTACTGGCAATTCTCTAGAGCTGTAGAATATCATTCAATAAATGATCAACTTTAGCTTCAACTTCACTACTGCATTCCACCCGATTGGATGACTATTTGCAGGGCGGACGAATTTAAGCACCTTTACCAAGGGTGCACGAAGTGACTCAAAAATCTTTTTTCCGCGGCCGGGGTTCGATCCGAATCTCTGCCACGCTCGCAATCCGAAGTTTGTGACTTAGACCACTCGGCCACAACGCTTCGCCTGCAGTCGATGTTCTTTCTTTCTATAAACTTTCACCTATAATTGTTATCAACAATTTTGTTTCTATAAATTATCTTATTATTATTTATCTGGCTACAAATATGACACTGTTTCTGACATGGGAATCTGTCAAAATTAGTACTGATACACAAATTATTCTTTACAAATTGAAGTGCTTTTAATTTTGGTGCATGTAATTTACATTTTAAGTCACAAAAAAGAAGAGAAAAACCTCAATTCAAGAATTTTACGTGTGTACTGCAGTTGTCGTCTTGCAAATGCAATGAAAAACTATGTAATTCTTTTCCGATTGCCATCAATTTTTTTAAATGTTATAGATCGATACTTTGTAGGCTACTCAAACAGATTTTAAGCAGAAACCATACTACTCAACTGACGTGGTACACGCACATGTATAAGCCCTTAAATTGATGAACGGATTGCATTTCTTCGGTGAAACGCGAGCTGGTTTTTTTTCTGCTCAGGCTGAGCTAAGAGAAAAATCTTGGAACGCGGATCCCACTCGTTTTGTCAAAGTCGTCCAGGTTGGAAATTGTTTTCTTCAATTGCAGAGAAGTCGACCTTTGAAGATGCCACGTGGCTCTGTTATTTAATAATCTCAACAATATGAGTATTGGCCCTAATTGCGTGTGAATTTTGATTTTTTTTTTGCCCTCGGTACTATGCTCCCGAGGGACTTGTAAATTTTAAAAATTTGTTTAATCTTTCATTTGCAACGATTTTATATACTAGTACCAAAGCATTACAGTTTCTGTTTTTGTGAACATTAACCATGCCTAAGGTGTGTAGTTACTGAGTTATCTTTGGCTGTTATTTTGTTGTGTTTTATCATCGCTACCTATGTAATATCTTTAAGTTCAAACATCGACCTAAGTTTTAGATTGCAATTTTATTTTATTTAACCTTGTTGCATTTTTGAATTGCATATTATTTATGTATTGTCAAAGCAATAATATGAAGAAATTTGCGTAGCGTGATGTGAATTCTACACGATTTGATGCCCGATACCCCCAGTTACCCGGGCATTACATTTTTTGAGGTTCGACGATTATCCAACCCCCCTAGTCTTGAGTTGTTTTCAGATGGATATTTGAGACAAAAAGACACCAAGATTAGAAAAGAACTGAGATTAATGCCAGGGCTGCTTGGTTCAGGCAATGTGTCAAGGTTCGTTGACAAAGACAGATACACAGCGGGACAGGGACACATACAAGGAGACTGACAAGAAGACTGACAAGGAGACAGACATGAATGTTGCTTCACTCATCAGTCGCCTTCAGTCGCCGACCAACGCCTTTGGCAGGTGTGTAACAAGTTGTTTTGGGGGTTGAGGAAAGGAAAGGAGCTTAACGGAAAGGAGCGTTACGGACAAGAGCGTAACGGAAAAGAGCGTAATGGAAATGAGCGTAATGGACGGGAGCGTAACGGAAACGAGTGTAACGGAAAAGAGCGTAGCGGAAATGAGGCAATGGAAAGGAGCGTAACGGAAAAGAGCATAACGGAAAAGAGCGTAATGGAAAAGAGCGCAACGGAAAGGAGCATAATGGGTGAGATGCCGTAATAGGGGAGATGCCCTCAGATATGTCTTACAGCCTTTCACCTCTTTTCTTAGCACTACATTACTGGATGTACGTTGGTGTCGACAAGTTGCTGGTCTGGGGCCTGTTTCTCAAAAGATCTTAGGTAAAATTTGGTCTTAAGAGGCTCTTAAGAAAATTGTAGGCAAATTTTATCGTTTGTTATTTGAAGCTCCGTACTGTCACGCTCTCTAGGCGAAATGATGACGTTATTGCGGTGGGCCAACGGATTAAAAAATTTTCCACAAATCGTTGGGTGGCGTGGAATTACGTTTAATGGGCAGAATGGACACAGAACGGTCTCACACCGCATTGGAATTAGAAAAAACAGAAAATGCTAAGTTTGATGAATCACAATCATGACATTGTGGTGACTCTTCAAACTTTGTAGATTCTGTCCTTCTTTCTTCTTTCACAGGTTTTTAGTTGTGAAAGTTATTCGGTGGTTTGTAGTTAAATGCTGGTTGCGTCTCTTTCTTTTGTTTATGGGTATCTCGAGAGCAAATCATGACACGTTAAGTGGGCTTGCAGTGTTCAGTTTATTAAAGTTGTAGTTTTGCTCGTCAGTATGCTCATGAATAATATTCTCGTTGTTCGTAGATTGATTTTGAAGTGGATTACGCCAAAAGCGCAGAAGGCCGTTGGTGATCGTGAATTCTCTAAGGTGATTTGTGTTTGTAGATTTTATCTGCATTTCGAATAATATTTATTTATTGCTGCGATGACAATACTGAAGTGCTGGTATCATGATGTGTAGCGTGGTATCGTGCCGTATATCTGCTTTTATCTTGATTTCGTATAGCTTTTCTATGCGTGTATGATTATAGTCTATCTCGATCTCCTTGCAATCACCCTATATAATTGACAATGCCCTGCCTGCCTGCCTGCCTGCCTGCCTGCCTGCCTGCCTGCCTGCCTGCCTGC
>JAQIWG010003097.1:0-18651 GCA_034695025.1 Chamaedrilus cognettii
TAAAAATTTTTCCCGCCAAAACCCCCCCCCCCCCCCCCCCGATTGTGAGCTCTATTCAGAAAGACATTTAGGGAGGACCACACTTTTGTTTGGTTTGAAGCATGATTTTTTAGAACACCCCCCCTCCCCAACATTTTAAGCATCCCCCCAAACATCAAACCCTGCCAAGAAGCCTGTTAGCAGTTGAGTTTTGAAATGCGGATTTATGAAGAGGCTATAGGGACAGGACAATTAAAGAGACAGTGACAATTAGGGACAGTAACAATTAGGGATAGTGACAATTAGGGACAGTGACAATTAGGGACAGTGACAATTAGACACAGTGACAATTAAAGTGTGCATGATATTTTCCAGATGTAAACTGCCACATTAAATTCATCTAATTCATTTTAATTCATCTTTCCAAAACACGTCTTATTGAGGTAATGAAAATTCACCTATAGGAATTATTTTGCCTTGCACTAGAAGATTCACGTCATAGTTTAATTACATTTTTAACGATTGGATAAAATTCCCTTGGGCATCCTGAGGCATCAGGACTTAAAAGTTCAGATCCAAATTGTTACATTTTGTTATATTAATTTTACAGCCTCTGAAAGTACAAATACCCCGGCAATTATTACATCGATTTACATGTCGGTCATTCGCTCAAAAATATCAACAGCGATCTAAATTCAATAATTCATCAACTATTAAATTACAAAAACGATCTATTAAATTCTGAACATCAATATTACGACAGTATTACGACAATATACGACAGCATTATATCATTATCGACACTGTGCAATAACAGACACACGAGGGCACGGAATTATCTATGGAACCATTTCATTACTGTAAATGGAAAACTTTTATTTTATTTAAATATAGGCCAGTCGCTAAATTTGATCTACACCATCAAAATAGGATCGGAACACCCTGCGATCTGTTCTTGATATAACTAATATAAACGTCGATGAGAATGATACAACGCAGTTCCAGTTCTGCAAACTACAGGTTCCACCGTTCTGCCAATGTCACTCACGACCGTATTGTATATGTACCCAGTGCTACCGGTTGCGATCGTGCTAGCGAAAACTCGACCGCCCTTATCAGGAAAATTATTAATTACTGCAACGACGGCCATTTGCCGGGCAAGGCCTCCGTGTAGAATAGAACGACTTCCGGCCATTGAAGAAGTGCCTGTTTGCCGAGCTATTTCACCCGTCCAGTGGACGGGGGATTGAAGACATCGTTCGCTTGGCGGCGCCGATGCTTTCTCAATGACCTCGTTGTTATCCTCGAAACTATTTCGCAAAAATTTCACGCGATGAATTCGCGCAGTCTGAAACTGGAATGAAATTTAGTCCCGCATTCTTGCGCGGTGAGTCTATCGTGGGCAATGAGGTCAATTAAAATGTTGTGCAATCACATGATAACACTGCATATACGAGAGTACAACGCGGTAGTTCTGTCGTAGTACTGCGAGTAATAAATAATTAAATATAAAAGTAGTGGCAATAAAACAGTGGCTAAGAGGACTGAAATGTAACAACAAGATCAGTGTTCGGCCTATATCTAGTGCTATGATGTCTAGACATACATACATTTTGTGTCCTAGTCAGAAATCATCTGCCTACCCAAATTTACGAATTGGTATACAAGTTTTTGAAATTTTCGTCACTTCACATTCGCATCGTGGATGAGTGATTGTGGAATAGACCACAATCGCTCATCCACGATGTTTAAAGCTTGAATTAAGTAAGACTTACATGATCCTTTCCGCCCTAAGTTCTGATTCTGCCTTCAAATGCCCAGTGAGTTCTATGTACTTGCAAATTAACGCTGTCACTAACAAGATGTTAATACATACACAGAGATCAACAACAATGAGAAATTTCTAAGATTAATAACAACCTAAAAAATAACACATTATTGCTATTTTTCGTTTATTTGTTAATACCCATATTTTCACACATATTATCACACTGGTGTAGACTTTGCGCTCTGATGAGGACTGCTGGAGCTAAGCTATTACGACCATGTCGTCCCCGATATGGTCGCCAGACTATGAAACGGACGAAAAACCCATTATTATTATTATTATTATTATTATTATTATCTTATGCTCTTCCTCATGCCAATCAACTAAATACATAACTATCTAGCACAAGGTTAGCGGCTAGCGAAACTTTTTTGTGTTTAGCAGCTTTGCTGAATAGAAGGGCCTGTAAAGCCATGGCTTCATAGTTGCCAGCGCATTAACTTCAGCCCAGATCTCTGGATTCCCAGTCCGACGCCTTAACCACAATACACGAAAGCGCCTCGTTCAAATATTAGTAACCATAAATTCAAATATTAATTCAAAAATTAACCCCTAGTTGGATATTTTAATTAAAATGCATTTTGTGACTTTGTGACCTTGCAACCTTGCGACTTTTTGACTTCGCAACTTTGCGACTTTGCGAGTCAGATATTTTTTTTTAGTTTAAAGACATTAGAGATGGCGTTATTTTGAAGCCTTTTTCATCATTTTTCTTCACTATAATGCAGCAAAACCATTGAGGTATTAATCACGCTCCGTATATGTCTACGTTTGCTACAACAACAGCAATATAAGCAAGAACATAAGCAAGACACAAATCCTTCACACACTAGCCACGCTCTGGAGACCACCCGAGAAGATCAAGACTAAGCGCCAGCTCTCAGATACATCCAGCTTATCTAGAGATTTAAATATTAATTCAAATATTAATAATGCTCTGGAAGGGTCAGCATTAGCCTAATAACACTACTAAAAACAACAATGTACACGTAAAGAAGAAAGATACACACTAACCATGCTCCTGAGAGCCCGAGCAAGCCCAGACCAAGCTCCAGAAGGGTAAACATCACATATAACAACAGTATAAACAACAACATCAACAAGAAACAAACCCTGCACATTAACCATGCTACTGAAGGCCCGAACAAGCCGAGACTCAACTCCTGAAGGGTCGACTTCAGCTGCCACGACAGCATAAACAACAACATAAACAAGAAACAGATCACTAACCACGCTCCGGAGGGCCCAAGCAGGCCCAGACCAAGCGCCAGCACCCCCACGACAAACGGCACGCCGAGCGCCCCCGACAGAAGCCTCCAGTCCTTCCTCCCCGTCCTCAGTTTGCGCCCGAACACAACCAAGCTACACGCGCTGACCGCCGAAAACGTCACGAAGGCCCACTGGCAGAACCCGAACTGCTGCAGAACGAAGGCGAGGATGGAACAGTAGGGGTCGGGCGGGAAGCGGCCCGTGTGGTACATCCACGAGTGGTCGATCATGTGGCTGGCGCACATGCACATGTCGCTGACGGCCAGGTAGACGACCATGCGCTCGCCCACGCTCCACTTCCAGAAGGAGGGAAGGTGGACGGAACGACGCGTCAGGAAGCGCGGAGTGGCGGGTGTGGTGATCTTCTTGTTTGGGTTCGGTTTAACTGGACGATAAACAGATTTCGTTTCAGGCCATAAGGATAAAATATCTTGATAGTACGAATAAAACGGACGCCTCTCCGTCTGAGTTTTAATTGCGAGTTATAAAAAAAGTCATAAGCACGCAGGTATACTAATTAGTATTAGGCTAATACATTGTAATTGGCCATTGGTAGATCTATAGAATTACAATTGCAGGCCTCTCTCTCTCTTATTGAGAGTTTAAGGACCATGTGTGGGTAACGAAGACTATTACAGTCCGGTTCAGTGACTAGGCCTCGGCTTTGCAAGCAAAGAATCTCCCCTTTCTTTAGTCACCTTTTACGACTCGCCATGGTAGCTCTGCGCTGCAAGCCGATTCTTTGTCCCCTGGCTTGCAGGGGTTACAGAATCAGAGGCAAAAGTTGCTTTATGTTTTGTACACTGGACGATATGCATACCGAGCTGGAGGAGTGATTATTATTCAGGTCCGAGAGCATCAGGGTTTATTTAACTGGGGCGCCACCATCTGGAAGACGGTAAATCGTCTCTGCACCACGAGTGGAATAATCCGCATTAACCTAAGTCTACATCGAGCATCTGACTGTTGACACGCTCAAACACTGGAAGCCATGTAACAACGTGGCGAAAAAAAATTATATAAAGAACCAGCAATGCTTCATGATCAAGATGACATTCCAATTTTCTAATTCATGATCCATACAGACACAAAAGTTGACTATTATGCGTGCAGAACTTAAGACATACGTTTATCTCTGATTTGGGTGCATGTTGACATTTCTGTAGGCTTTTGAAAATGGGGAGTCGCACAGATTTCAGGAAGGCGCCATCAATAAAAATTGCTGACAAACTTGACAATTTTCTGCATGGCCTTGTGACGTGACCTCTTTTTGCATTCCAAACCATTTCGCGCCCGGAGGGGGGGGGGGTGCTGATAGACAAATTTTGACATCATTGATCATAATCTTTATCAAGTATTTTCTCCTTCATTCTTAGTAGTCGATATCCGTAGAATATCCAGTTTTAACTCCAATCTTAAAGTAAATGTCCACTGTTTTACCCCATTCTTAACAATCATTCTTCTTTAAAAGAAGTTACCATTTTTTGGCATTTTTAACTTTGCACCTTTACACTTCACACCTTTAGACTCCTACACACTCCCTACACCCCGGGGTATTCTAAACATTTATTTTTAGGTAGTCCTCCAAAACCAGGGGGAGTGTAGAGGGTGCAGATAAATCCCTGTTCTGGTGCCAGTTAGAAAATTAGTTTAGCAAAATGAACGTCTAATCAGATGATCTACTTCGTACATTGTACAAAAAGTGATCAAGAGTAGGCCTACAATCAATAATTCGTAACACGTCGATTTTCAGTTTCTTGCCTTTGTTCGCAATTTGAACATGAGATTTTCTGTGTTGTGTTACAATAGGCCTAGACTCCAATAATTTTTGTGAACCCCATATCTTCACAAATTCTCCACGATTAATGTCGTAGTATCTCATGCCACATGGCGTCGCACAGTGTGCGACGCAAATAACGAACAGGCATATTAACTCAATCATCTGACGGGTCGCAGTCACCATAGTCGCGTCTGCCTAGCTCGAGAGAGTTTTGAGGTGACTCTAGCTAAGTTGCCAATGCCGCGCATGTGTTTTTGATGGCGCGATCTCTAAACTCGCTCCAGCTAGGCAGTCGTGTCTATGATGACTACGGCCTTAGAAGAAAACCCTCGACAATCAAACGTGAACGAGAGCCACAAAGCGAATCAGTCAGATGTCAGTTGTGCATGCGTTTTTTGAGCAGCGGTGACATTTGTGCCACAAACGATAAATCTGAGTTCCGCTCTCATAACTACAAGATTATACCAATCGAGTAAAACTGACGCTGGTACTATGTGGTTCACTGGATGGTTGAATGTGGGTATGCGACCGTATCCCTTTTCCTGATACGCCCTGTCCCGATGACAACGAGCCCCGTACAAACTTTGTCATAACTTGGTCAAAGCTGATCGAATTTTTCAGAAAACCAAACAAATATAAACAACGGATGCCATTTTAACACTGCGGTGTTAAAATTTAAAATTTTGTTAAAATTTTGTTAAAATTTTAAATTTTAAATAAATGCAAACTATAATTCTGTTCGAAAATATTGACAGAATAGTTCGAAATTATGCTTAAGCGTTTCAATTAATGTACCGAGTCAATGTATTAAGTAATGTCGGTACCGAGAAGAGAAATTTTCGAGCATTAGCGACGAAGCATCGCGTGCTGTAACGTAAAAGCAAGCAGCAAAGAAGATTGACTCGCAGCTGATGTAAAAATGCAGTCCGTTATCCCATGCAGAGGAGAGCAGACGCGAACGTCACTGTTTGATTGCTTCATCGATGAGCTTCTGATCAAACAGCTGCAACCCTTTAACTCACTGCATGCATTGCACCTGTGAAGCGGTGCACAGTCATTAGTACTCTTGGTGTTTCGCGCCATTTTTGTGCAGCAGATGTTTGAATTTCAAAAGCCTTTGTAAACTCCAATAGGCATAAAAAATCAATTGAAAAAGTCCCTCTATAATTAATAAAATGCATTAAAATACAATCCAGTGGAGTGAGAAAAAATTTAAATACAGTCAAAATTCAAATACAGTCAGTTATTCCAAAATTAGATTTTTTGACTAAAAGATGACATTTAACAGCTCCCTTTCATAAATTAAAACAGCACTAGAAGAGTTGAAACGCAGATTTATCATCCTTGCATTCGTGACGTCAATCACCTGTCTGGTTGAAGAGTCTACACGGTGTTCAAAAAAAACCAGAATCGCTTGGTAATGGTTAGCCTGTAATAATAATACAAAGTCCGACTCAAAGTCCATTGATCATCCTTGAAGCAGAGTTTCATGAAAATTTTTAGCACATTTGATAGCAAAATTGTTACTCAGTGTAAATTCTACCCTGGCTATTTGCCAGTGGAGCACGTTGTTGCACTACGCAAAATAAATTTTGTTGCTTCATAGTCTGGCGACCATATCGGGGACGCCCTCCCGGCAAGGAAGGAAGGTAGACAGGGTTGTGCATAAACGCAAAGAAAGTGGGAGGAAGTTCCAAAGAGTGGGTGCAGAAAACACAAAAGCCTATGCCATTATGGTCGTGTATCTTCGTCAATAATGGATGGAATTGGATTATTGAATTGGATTTGGAATTGGATTGAATTATAACCAGTTTTTCCCGAACAATAAAGACAAACATCTGAGCTCTCCAAGTTCATATTTCCCGATGTCAGCATTGACGCCAGTACGCTCCGCGCAGAGGCGCGCAGAAGTGCCCGCGCAGAGTTATCAATAACGGCTCTTCGATTTCGTTAAAAGTTGTCACTTTCACTGCAGAATTATTGTGCTCTGAAATGCCTCGGCATTCTTAAACATGTTGCAACTCTCATCCTCAACTCTCAACTCTCATCTGCTATTCTTATCTCTCATCCTCAACTCGATCTTTCATCTTCAACTCTCATCCTCAACTATCATCTTCAACTCTCATCCTCAACTCCCAGCCTCTACTCTCAACTCTCATCCGCTACTCTCATCTCTCATCCTCAACTCGATCTCTCATCTTCAACTTTCATCCTTAACTCTCATCTTCAACTCTTAACTCTCATCCTCAACTCTCAACTTTCATCTGCAACTCTCATATTCAACTCTCATTCTCAACTCTCAACTCTCATTCTCAACTCTCAACTCTCATCCTCAACTCTCAACTATTATCTGCAACTCGACTCAACTCTCAACCTCAACTCTCAACCTCAACTTTAAGGGGCTTGTTTTAATCGAGAGTATTATACCCGTTTTTATTTCCACTAGTATTTATAGTGTTTTGTATGCCTAATACTTTAACTTGGCTAAGATAAAAACCAAACTAACACTAGCCTAATAATATTAGTTCAAGTTGGTTGTCTTAAAATGATTAGGCTACGGCGATGTACATAATGCTGTTATTATTATCTGTCATTCTCTTACCCGCGTACGACACGGCCATCACTGGCAGTTCTCTTTCATCTCCTGTCACCTCTCTTCTCGACATTTCCTCGATTCTCCGTCTAACCGACGCGCTTTGAGCCATCGACGCAGCGCTGCCCTTCCCAGACGTTAGACAACAACAGACCCCGACCAGCAGACCGATACTCACGGCCACCGAAAGAGCCATGCTTACGAGAGCCGTTACGTGGATGCCAGCAAACAGATACGTGCCCAATCCGATGACATTCACCGTGAAAACTTCTTCGTTCGAGCTGCGCGGTGTTGCTGATGACGTCAGCAGTTTGTCGTAGATCGTGACGTCGTTAGTCGATAAGAAGAGGTTGTAAGTTATCTGGGTTGCTGTGGCAGCAGTGGCGGAGATGAATCCCGTCGCAGAAGAATCGGTGCTGGTTTTCAATGTGAAATTGGCTTCCATGGTCTGTTTTCAAGTTCGCACGCGAGCGTCATTGATTCGGGAATTCATTGATCAAGTAGAATTTGACATAGTTCGTTTGTGAATTTAGTGAATCCAGCCGATCCTTGTATTGCTTTCAATTGGTTGAATTCACGGCACCTCAGATTCAATATACATCTTCTTCTCAATATATGTAATTATTAGAGCATCATGCCATCAACTGCAGCATGCATGTTCCGATTGCTACGCAATAAAATAGCCTACTAGGTTTCGAATCGATAACTCTTTACATAAAAGTTATTTAGGCGAAGTTTATACGCTCTAGGGCCAATCAAACGGTGCGTCGTGAAGATCTAGTAGCCTCACAATGTCATCTACATGTACATGTAGGCCAGATACCAGCGACCTTCCTTGAAACAAATAGCGGCCCACTAATATAGGTGCCTAGGCGACTCGCTTGCTGGGCAATTTTGACATCATTGTCCCGCTACCATGCATCGCACTTGTGGAATGTGGAATCAGGTCCTTTTAAACGCCTGCTTCAACTCACCTGGGCCCTAAGAAGCAAAAATTACTTTATTTTAGTTCAAGCTTACAGCATAGGCGGAACATTAAGTTGGATATCTAGTATCCTATTAGCTAAAAATAGGTCACCTGAAACGTCACATATCTCTGGGCTAGATGCACACAAACAGACCGAACGACGAAAAGTAGACCTACACGTACATGTACATGACACTGTAGGCATATGACTGTCGTTCCATGCCTAAAGGAAGCATAACATTGTTGGTGATCATCGGAACATGTCATTTGAGCAAGTAATTATTGGCACAATCATTGGCGCAAGTTTTCCATCTCATTTAACTTTTTTTAGTAGATGGTATATCATTTCTTATCTAAGCAAGGAGCTCTAAAGGTAATAGGTCTAATACACTATTTAAAGCTTTTAACACCAATGCTATCAAGCGGCCCATTGTCATTAGCTTGCAAAGCAATATAGGCCTTCAAATCCTTGAATACTGTTCATCAATCTGGATACTGATTGAAGTTATCCTATACTGATTAAGGTTGTCCGATTCTGATCGAAGTTGTCCGGTTCTGATTGAAGTTGTCCGATATTGATTAAAGTTGTCTGATATTGATTGAAGTTGTCCGATTCTGAATCAAAGTTGTCCGATACTGATTGAAGTTGTCCGATTCTCGCGCGGCGTCTTGAATGCACCGCTCGATGGTTAAACTTCTGTTTAGTGCGTGCGCGATGAGGCCACATAATGAGCCTAATCGCACACAATAATTATGTGGACGTACGCATTTTGTTCGGGCCTACTGCTGACTAAGCTTGCATTGCTGTCAAGAAATAGCTGTCAATATATTTCTGTCAGCACTCCCCTTCCCCGACCGCCGCTGTGAGGCCGGACTGGAGGGGAAAATGCGGCCCACCGTCATTGAACGGAGGCCAAATGTAGCCCGCCTGGTAAAAAGATTTGACACCACTGGCCTAGTCTAGCCTACTGCACAATGTTTAATGATCAAGTGTTGACTATCACTATGACTATTCTATCAGTTAATTATTTAGATCGCACAATATTTAGACCGTAGATTTTAGTACAATGATATTGCGTAGTAAATTAAATTAGTAACAGACTGTCTCTTCAAATAGAGATAAGGGCAGGACTGCATCTAAGCACAGAAAATTGATTAGCAGTTTTAGGAATCAATTTCAATTTTGATTAGCCGTTTCACTAATTTTATTAGCAGTTTTTATATTGCCTTCAATCGTCTAAGGAATTACACATAACTGTTAAGTCTGCACTGTTACGGTACTGCACGTAACAGTTGAGTCTGCCCTTAACAAACACTAAACTATTTTTATTATCTCCACCCCACGGATCCATTATTACACTATGATGCTCCGTGATGTAACCGTGGATGTGGTCTGTGATTTGATGACTAATCGCAACATTAGGCCCTATCTATGGCCCTATCTTAGACCGTTTTATACCTGTACAGTACATGTAGATACATGTAAGCCTATCTACGTCGATTGGTTACCAATAGAGCCGCGCGTTATATTGAATGAAAGTCAAATCAATGCTCAAATGACTCGTCGGTTTATTGAGCCATTTTTACTCAATTTTTGATTCACAAACATTGTGAATCCAATTTGTGTTTGATTCGCAAATGGGGTGAAATTGATTTGCAAATTGCGATGCGAATCCGCATAAATACACGCCTGGATAAGGGAGTATGATAAATTTGACATTAATTAGAGTCACTTAAAACAGCGCTATTTAAACAGAAAAAATACCGAATACTGTAAAACAGGGAATTTTTGCTGCATATAATTTTGGCGTTTTTGCTTCTTGGAAATTTGGATGCGTTTCACTTAATTTTTGCGTTTTTGAAGACTTACCATTGTAATAGATTCTGCAGCTTTATATTTGCTGCATGTAATTTTCACGAGTTTTCGCGATTCGTGCAATTCATGAAAATTACATGCACGCGAAAATTGGATGTTTTACAGTACGTTACATCTGATGAACATTTTCATCATTGTATTCTAGAGAATTCCATACAGATCACAAAACAGACAATTAAATAATTACAGATTAATTAATTATATAATTAATTAATTACATAATTAATTAATAACATTAGAATTATCAATAAATAACTAATAAAATAGTTTATAATAATAAAATAATAATAAAATAGAACATCTATCTTTTCGTATCGATGGATCGTGTACAATTAAAAGATAAACAAACTTCAAGAAACTGTTATATTTACATCTTTTGAACCAAATCCTGAAAATTAACAAGCATCTCGTATTCTACTATAGTAAAGAGGTTATTCAGAGGAATAGAATTCAACTGAGTAAGGTTTAAATCCATTTGTGATGAAGCCTCGAATAAATTGACATCAAAATAAAAATAGGCTTTCAAACTATATGGTCAGCTACTTAAGTTCATGAAACTTTTCACAACAATGCAGAACAGAACAACCGCAATGTTCATTCTAAACTCTAGTATAGTTTTTCATGGCATTAAGACAAGAATAATACAGTGAAAAAGTGAAAGGCTAACAGGAAACATAGGCATAGTATCTTATTCCCTCAAAGTTGCGCGCAATTACGAATTGAAACTGAATTCAAAAAATTGATGGCAAAAACTCTTTTTGAATTCTAACGAATAATTAACATTGGTGACAATTACAATTCACAAAAAAAGAGATATTTTTCTCCCTTTTGCTACTTAATAGGAAGTATAAATACTACCCTACTTGTTTTAGACTTTATCAAAGGAGTTACAGTCAAACATAATAAAGACGTCAAACTTCTACACAATAAGGTCCCCAAGAGTAATTCACTCGATTCAAAGCGATAAAGTTGAATTTTATAGCAGAAGACTAATTTGTCAAACTAAACTTGTCAAATAAACATCAATAAATTGTTACATCTGGGCTATTGTAGTTGTTCCAGACAAATGATGTCCTTTTAATATACGTAACTAAGTACGTTGTCATAAATAAGGTATTGTATACACAAATACTTGTACGTCTATACTCAGCAACATCATTTTGAGGATCAGTTCAATCCGCCGCATACATAGCACTAGACAGCTGACGCCGACGAGCATTTATCATGGTCTTCCACCATGTGATCCAATTCACGTTCTCGGTCCAAATCATCGACTGGTAAAATGTCACTTTGTCTGACAGAAGAAACGCAAGTCACTGAAACACCGTCGTCTTTGACTAAAGTGCTATTCTGTTCCGTAGCAGTGTCTACATCGTTCGGTAGCCTTGTGCTCTCAACAGGGAGTGCAATATCACAAAGCAGGGTGATGTCGTCCTGTCGTGGAGAACCAGGCGAATTGGGCCGAGTTCGATTCAGATCAGTCGTCATGGAGTTGGAGGAGGAGTGAGCTGTGGCGCCAATGGACATCGAATTCTGCTACAAAATAGACGCAAATCATCGTCAATTATGATCGTAAGTTATGAAAAAAAATTATAAAGTGAAATGAAAGGCCATGTATTGCTAACTGTGTCTTAATAGCTTGCAAATTTCACAAATTTTAAGCAGTAACAGCTGATATTATCAAAATGCTAAATATATCATTCTTATCCCAAATTCAAATGATGCTTGTATTTATTACCATTTTTTAATCAAAATTTGAATACATGTATGTGAACATTGCAAATGCACAATTGCATAGTAAAATCATCTATATGATATTATCGATCGTTGAACAGTGACTCCAAGCATTTCCACTGTTAAACCGTTGATTTTTTGATTTCATACTCAATTTTAATTTCATTGCGTATATTATAAAACTTAAAAAGTGTCATAACTTTTACAAATATGCAAAAAAATAGTATTCAAACTTCTTTCACATATCTCCATCCAGCTCTTCTCCACAAATCTTCCTTCTTAAACCCTTATCAACCTTCCCCTCCACGTCGATATCTATAACTTTCTCCTTTATTCGCTCCATAAACAGGAACACCTGGAACAGACCAGTAACTGTCTTATAAACTAACACCACCACAACAGTACTAACTCATCAGACACTCTTGCAGCTGTGTGTACAAGTATATTCAACACTACTACCAAGCCCCATTTAGTTACCTGTTGTACATCGAAGGAGTCCAGACACACGATGTCCGCATCTTCGTCGGACAGTTCCACCAGTGCAGAGGACAACTCTCGTGACTTGGCTGCATGCCTGGATCCAGACCTTGACCTCTCAGAACTGCCCATAACCTCTGCATCTACAGTGAACTTTGAACCCGAGCCCACTAAATCCTCACCGACCAGCTCCACATCGACGTCGTCCTCTGATTCGCTGCTTAAACACGCGACCTGACCCATATTTCTCACAGCATTCTCACAGCTCGTATCGTCGTCAGAGCTGCTGGTTGATATCGATTGAACCGTGACTCTTTTTCGGCGTTGCCGATGAGCAGCGGTTCTTTTTAGGGCGAGGTACGAGAGTTGGTTGCTGCCTCGGCGACCTGTGTGATTGTATTAAATAAGTAATTATTATTTCATTATTAGAAACAAATTTAAACAATGATTAATAGAGCTCTTCGTTCAGAGTGAGAAAGCGTATAAAACAATAAAACACAAAACATACAAAATTTACAACAAAGAGTACCAGTTAAAAAGCAAATAATTACTGTAAAGCATGTAATTTTGCCACATACTATTTTAGCGTTTTTGCATCTCAGAAATTTTCCTGTGCATAATTTTTGCGCTTTGGAAGACTGCCCATTATACAGCTTCTGAAGCTTTATTTTCGCACATGTAAATTTTAGGAGTTGGCCGATTCACGAAATTCAATAATTTCTGAAGTACACAAACTAGCCCCCATTATAAAAAAGCAATTTAGTTACTTAGCCGTTAACCGGAACATGACGTCACTACATCCATTTTCAAACAAACATGAAAAATCAGGTCCACTACCGGTGGAGGTGCTTGGCTGACAGAGATCGGCGGAGGACGAACCAGGAGCAGTGATCCGCTGCGCTGTTTCCTCCACACACTCCACCGAGTCGTCCGACTCCAGCGCTATGACCTCACTGCACGATGGGCGCCGGAAGCGTAGTGGCGCGCGTCTGTTATATGCCACCCCTTCATGGCAGTGTGTCGGTCGGTCAGCAGCTGCGAGGGAGGCACGAAATAATAGAGCATCCTGAAATATCGCTGAATTGTTAACGTTGTTTAGGACGCGCGAATGCTGGATCTTCAGATCTTCAGAATCATCCAAGTCGTCGCTGAAGAAATCTCGACTATGGCTTGCGTGATGAGCGTCGTTGCGACGTTTGTCATCGGAAATGAAGTCCAAAAGGATTTTATCAGTGGTCGTTGATAAATTAGCACTAATTTCTAAACGACGCTGCATTTCTCTGGCACAGATATTTGTACCAATATCGTCAGAATCTCCATGCACTAAATCTTCGCCATGTTTACCTGATGATCTACTGGATTCTGTCTCAAGTTGTTCCAGGCGATCATGATTACTTGCAGTCGTTGAATTCTGAGACGCAATCCTGACGGTGCTGACGCCATCGCAATTTTTAGGATTTTCTATGAACGTATTACTCCTTACCATTTCCAATTCAGTAGAAAGAGCATCAGCATCAGCCTGATTGCCGAGCTCCAAGTCGCCATTCTTGGACATTTCTACGCCATTGGGTTTTCTGCAGTCTATGTAACTGTCGACGACTTCGTCTTGGCATGCTGTATTGCTAGCAGACAAATCACTTTCTAGCAAACTGTTGGCATGCGATACCCTGCCGCTTGCATTTGATTCCAATAGTTCCGCAGCATACATTGGCGCTGAGAGCATGTTGCTATCAAACGATGAGCTGCTGACCAGCTTGCAGATTGTAACAGGGCATGAAGGCTCAGAATCGACTCTCAGTTCCGCTTCGATTTCATCAATGGATGCATCATTCACTGCCAATTCTCTAGCTCTATCATTCAAAGTGCAATTCCCATTAATTCTAGAACATTCCACATCTTCCTGATAAGCCTCAGCATCAGCTTCGTTCATACATTCAGGCATCGGTTTGCTGATCAAACCCTCGCTACTGAGAGCCATGTCACATACCGAGGAATTCATCAGTATTTTATTACATTTCTCTTCTTCTCCAAAGGGTACGGTGTTCAACGGACAGTTTGGATTCAATTTCGGATCCGCAGTTCTCACACTCGGTTTCTCACTTCCTTGGCTTTCGATCCAAGAACTCTGCACAAAATGAACACCGTGGTCCGATTGAGTGGAATTCTGCTCCTTGATTTTCTGCCTTGGGACTAGGCTGCTCTGTTCAGCTTCGACCTCAGTCACTGCTCGATTAGAATCTTGTTCTTCAGCGCCCTGATATTGTCCTACCTCAGGATTCTGACTTCTTTCCGGCTCAGTGCTCTGACTTTGTTGTGGCTTGTTAGTCTGATTTTGTCCTGGTTCAATACCAAAGTATTGTTCTGATTTGGGCATCTGGCCTAACTGTGCATCGAGAATCTGGCCTTGGTCTGGCTCAGGCATCTGGCTTAGTTCCATTTCAAGAATCTGACTTAGTTCTGGTTCGGGGATATGGCCTTGATCTAGACCGGCGCTTTGGCTTTGTTCTGGCCCCACACTCTGGTTTTGTTCAGTATCCTGGCTTTGAGTTTCAAGGCTTCCATTTGAATGAAGCAACTTCTTGGCTGCTGCCAAAGACTTCTTATGACCAGAATGGTGCTTCTTGAAGATCGGTACAGTAGATGATGGATCAACATCACCCTCAGTACTCAATTCTATGCTCACTTCTTGTGCACTGCGATGCTTCTCGGTTTTTCTGCAATTTGAGTCTCGCTGCTTTTGAGCTCTTGCCATTTGTAGTGCTAATTCATCTTGATCTCGCAGATACTCAAATATCTGACGGTCATCTTTTGGGATATCATCTAAAGAGTCAATCAAAGCCATATGAATGTCATTATTTGCCACGTCTACTACAGTGTGTTCCAAATTGACTGTATCTGTTTGGCTTTGATTAGCAGTACCACGGTCATCATCTGAATCAGAAATAACATTGACAGGTCGATCGAAATAGCTACGAATTCGCCGCCGTTTACGTTTCGGTTTATCGATTCGACCGACACCGACAAACTCAACGCCGCTGCTGTCGCTGCCACGAGTTCTCAGCTGTTGCTTTCTGTTTTCTTTTGACTTTGCCACAGCCAGCTCCGAGATCTCTGCTTGATTTTTTAAACCAGGCTGACATCTACAGGCAGTCGGCAAATCTTGAACAGTATCCGCTGCGCCTATCTCGTCGACATTCACAGCTGGATCGACGACAATCTCGCCGCCGACGCCGTCAGAAGATTGCGAGTTTTCAGATGTACGATCTGAGTTGATGTCAGTGGTTGTTGCGAAGCTGCTCACGAGGTGGCCGCACTTGCAGCGATGAGGGATGTTGTTGACGATGCGAGGGATGATATCGGATCTCCCCAGTCGCATGGCGCGCGCGAGAGGCATAGACACGACTCCTTGTGCTGCGGAGACGTCATTATAGGTTGGTTGCGCAACTTCATTGACCAAGTCACGAGTAGACTCAGCCGAAAGAACATTCTCACTCTCCTGGACACGAGACACTGGTGAATCAACAGCAGTCGCTGACGATCGTGCTAAAATCCTCGCGACGTGTCTAGAACTAGCTAACCCACGACTGCTGTTGCTACATTGTTGCTCAGCAAACTTTGATCTTTGTTTGAGAAAAGCATCATGATGTGCATCATTATCTGATTCGCTGTCGCTTTCGAAGACATCAACATTTGAAAGGCGCTTCGGTGAGGAAAGCTTTCGATGGGGCATCCAGAGACGGGGGCGATTGTAAACTTTACCCATATCAGCATGACTTCCACTCCTTTGGGCTTCCTTATCTGCCTTATTGTCATCAGAGCTACTGCTTTTGCCCTTACAATCAGTTTTATCTTTTGTTGGCTTTGTGTCACCGCTCGGTCTTTCATCTCCTTTTCGAACATCTTCTCTATGACGACGCCTTCGTCTCACAACACTTTTATTCCGAACCCTGCCACCGAATGAGTCACTATTGGAGGAAAGCTCAGCAGGCCCTGCACGCTCTTCCTCATTGGATGACAAGCAGATCGGTGACTTTGACCTTGAAGTCGATTCGATGCCCATCAACACAATGTCGCTGCCGCAGTCAGAAATCGCAGACAAATTTGACTCGTCGGCATGGCGACCAATAGCGCCACGCATCGTTGGCAGCCAGGGACTGCTGGAGGCAGAGGACAAGGGAGTCGATGGCGGCCGGGAGAGGTAACTCGGCCCTGGAAGCTCCCTCGGTTCCTCATCGATCCTCGTCGCAGCCTCGGCTCTCGACGGACCCGCAACTGCTTCCTGCGCTGAAACCCCGCCAAACATCGCGTGTGGAAAGAGAAAAATCGGCGGTGGAGGAAAACCGGACAACCGCGATGTGAAAAACGACGACAATCCCGGAACTGTCGCGGGATGCGGAAACAGCGGGGGGATGTGAATCGGGTGCGAGGGGCGAGGGGTCGCCGCCGTCGTCGCAATGATCTCGACGTCGGATCCGTCGTTGCTGCTCACTTCCTCTGGTACATCATACACCGCGCACGCGTCGTACTCCGCGCCCGACATCTGCCCGGGCGCGCGCACGAAACTGTCAAACTCATGCGCAAAATGCCGCGTGCGATTGCCGAGGAACGGGCGAAGGTGCTCGAAGAACTCCTCTGACGAGACGTCAAAGCGCGTAACGAGGTCCATCACGAGGTGCTGCACAAAGGCGACGCGATCCGCGCCGACGAGCACGCCAAGCTCGCGAGCGAGCCACGTCGCGGCGCGCGCCTGGAGGTTCGCGTCGCCGGCAAACGTCGCCCACGTGACGTCGTCGCGAAAGCGCAGCACGGAACCATTGTCTGGCGAGCGAAGCTCCCTCACCATGGTCCCGGTGGCGTAGACCTGTCGGCGGAAATCCGCCGTCAGCTGGAAGATCTGCGCGACGAGTCGGCGCTGGTCCTCGATGCGCGCGTGCAGCGTGGCGCGCGTTGTTGCACGAGTTGCGCCGCTGTTCATGTAAACGCGTGCACCGCCGTGCGCGCCACTGCGTGCGCCGGGCCGAGGATCGACTGGGAGAACCACATCAGCGTCGAGCACATATGTCTCGAAGTCGTCTGGCGACCGCACGCTGTGATTGATGCGTGTGAATGGCTTTTGGCAGAGCGGGCAGACGGCGCGCGTGTCGGCCCACTGGCGCAGACACACGTAGCAGAAGATGTGGCAGCACGCTTCCGTAAAGGACTTGTTCTCCACCACGTCCATGCAGATGGTGCAGTTTGCCTCCGGGGACGCCGGCCGATCGGGCTCCGTCAGCTCCGTTTCATCATCATCCTCCCTCTCTGCATCGCCTCTTTTAGCTTTTCCTCTGCTTCTCTTCGCTGTTGCAGCCGAATTGCTCTTAGACTTCACTGCGGCTGCGCTTCGCGCAGATTTAGAACCGGATGCAGCAGCGCTCTTTGCTGATTTCTTAAGTCCAGATGTGACAGCTTCGCTAGGGATTGCATTATTCTTTTTTATTTCTGGCTTGTGACGGCTGGTTTCGAGAGGGGCAGGGTTATTCGGCTCGGCGGTGCTGGGGGCGGCAGCTGGCTGTGCATCCACAGGGGCATCGTCGGTTTGCTCTGCTTTCCCGCGTGATCGAGTAACACGACCGCTGGACTGGGCACCAGCACGCTTCATCTCGAGATCATGCGCTTGAAAAACAAAGCGGTCGTTTCATAAATTGATATTATAATACGATAAAATAACAGCAGTTATCTATTTCAACAAGTTGTGAGTTGGGACTCGGTATGCATAGTTTGTGTCCACTGCACGAAAGAAACACCTGAAAACAAAGCATGGTTAGTGGTTACTCTGCAAATAGTTGCGCATAGACAATAATGCTGGGACTTAGGGTTAATTTCAAATCCTAAAAGTACCATTTTTATGCATAGATATTTTGAAGCACATATGATATTTTGAAGTACGTAGAATGATATACACATATGAAATTTTTCAAGTATGATACAGGTATGGCAACTGTGCTAATGTCATTATAGATTGATAGTATCGTACGTAAAAAGTAACGCAAAACATGCAGCTATCAAAATTCATGCCCGTATATTATAAAACGAAAAAGCCAAGATACCTTGGTTAGAAAACGAAACTTATATAGGTGTGACAGTATTAGACTAAATCTAAAAAACAATG
>JAQIWG010003098.1:0-18651 GCA_034695025.1 Chamaedrilus cognettii
CAATCAACCAAGTTGACCTAGTAACCTACTTGGGCCTGCATTCAAATTGCACATGACCTTGGTTCCGCGGTCCCAGCCTTGACCCACTGGCCTCATAAGTGAGTAGCCTTGACACTGTAGCTCCACCTCGAGGACCAGCGTTTCAGAGCCGTCAGTAACACCCAATGGTTATACTGCTGAGTAAAATTATAGTACCAAATCGCATAAATTTGATATCAAATGGATATCAAATAAACGATATCAATGGTGCCATCAAAGCGAGAACCCTGAAGTTTAATGCAGATACAATGACGAGGGCTGGAATCGTTGTTTTTTTTAATAACTGACAGCATTCGTACAGTCCTTTGCTAGCAAAGGAATTGCGCAGATGTCACAATCGTATCCCTAGAATTAGAGTTTCGGAAAAAAAATTAACCAAGTTAGGCCTCATATAGTTATAAGCCGCATAAGCCCACTGACTACTGACAGTACTGAGGCAATAACGGCAGCTTGTCAGCGGCGTGGCCTGCCGCAGACGCTAGACAAGACATGACTTCAAGTTCAAATCTCATTATGAGTTCTCTTTCATAAAAGGATCACATCGCACTGCGGTTTAGGGTTCAACTAACTGTAATAGTCTAATGATCAATTTAGCTCCATGCGACTCTTCTTTCCGCCAAGAAATGTCCGACTTAGTATCGAGTAAGCTGATAACGTTGACACGGAGACTACAATCATGGATTGGTTTGACGTTATCAGAATGCCAGCAGCCAGACAAAACTGTTAATACATTACAATAAGTATTTAATGATCAGCCGTATTAAGCTTTGTCCCGCACAAAAGGCATTATTAATTATACATTATTCCATAATTACATAAATCTTCATTTCGTCACAAGGACAGCCAATCAAACAAAGAAGCATAAAAATACACACAGCAATAAGCTACAAGTGCAAGTTAGTCTAGCTGACAACACACGACATGACATTGTATAGACATTGTAATGTTTTAACCTGAATCATTACTTTTAGGTCATTTATGTTTTTATCGGCATCGCTCATGGATACATTTTTAAAATGCCTAAATATCTAAAATTGTGCTCAAAATCCAAGCGAAAGCCTTGTATGCATGGGCTTCTCAGGCAGCAGCCAAATTACTAGTAGCTATTATAGTATCTAAGCTAAATGTATTATGAAGCTTCCGATCGAGGAAAAGGTCAAAACTTCTTGCAGTTAATAGCTTCAATAGACCTTCAATGCCTGGAGAGAAGAACTGGCACACTTCTCGTAGTCCCGTGCATACGCCTCATGGCCCCATCCCAGAGCACAAATCGACGTTAAGCATACTGCCTTCGATTATCCATATTTCTTGAGATCAAGAAGTCGCGCCACATGGTCGGCTAGACGCTAAGGGATCATGCAAATAGGGAATGCGTGTCCTGTCGATATTTACTGATTCAATCGATCTAATGTCTCTCAGGAACCGCAGAGTCAGTCACCCTCAGGGATGTAATTTTCCACCTCTGGGTGTAGTCTCCCACCCCTAGGGGTGTAGCAGCCTGGTTGGACGGTGTGAACGCAGTCCCACTGCGGACGAAAGTATCTCCATGATTTGAACAAATTGAATGAATACATTTTAACTTAAAGCATATTCATGGACAAATACAACAATACATTGGCTCTCGCCTAACATTCAACGTAGGAATTCTAGCAATCATCCTGTATTATGCAATTATATAGACGGACAATTATTCAAATAAACAGAACGCAGACGGACAACGCGAATGAAGAGTTTTTTTTAATAAAGGGAGTTTGAAGACCATGTGTGGACCAAGTAAAGAATACTAATACAGCTCGGTTCTGTGTAAAAGGGCCGCTACGGAACTGCTCCCCCTTCTTTAGTCACCTTTTACGACTCGCCCGGGGAGCGCTACGCTGCAAGTCTCTTCCTCGTTTCCCGACTTGGTGGGAACGAATGACGAGAGAGCCACAGAGAGCCACACAGAGTCACAAGCAGCGACACAAACACAGATGAGAGCACAGATCCAAACACATGGACCTAAATAGCGCCAGACCCAAAACGAGATTGGCAATGCAGACAGCGCACGAGCCAAGTTAACGAAGTGGAAGTGGAGAGGTAACGAATGACAAACAAACTCTAACGGGACTCCTATTTCGCTGCATCCGCCTATAAGACACAAAGTAATCAGGGGGGAGGAGGCGGAGGGGAGGGGCGCGAGCGGGTGATTTGAGGGGCTCAAAGCCTCCCAATATTTGAACAGGTGGCATGGGGTACAAAAGAAAACGAAATTTGCTGGCGATATTAAGATTTTTTTTTAAACAGGCAGTATCAAAACGGCGTCTGAAAAGAAAAGGTTTTTAACACAGTAAGTTTGAGAAAAGAGAAAGGCATTTGTTTTGACATAGTAAATGCAAATGAGCGTTGCTATATTGCAGGGAAAATACCCCGACTGTACCCCCCACCCCCAATCCCCGCTCGCGAGTTTGGCACGGAAAGGAAAATAATCATTGAATCCCCCCAGTTTGGAATCTGTGCGCCGCCAACCACGCTCAAAGAGAAATGGCGAATTCCTCTGTAACACCAGAAGTAGCGAGCCGACGTGTGATGCATAGCGCTCGAGCATTGGACGGAGATGGAGAGACAAAGAGGAAAAAGGCAGTTCGAGTGTCCTGAGAGTTGAAGGAGGATGTTGAGAGTGAAGCAAGCATTGATTTCGCATAGCATCGAGCGAGGCAGGGAATCGACCGAAACTTACTGCAGAGAGTAAACTAGACAAAGCAGCATACTCTCTCTGCAATCGTTAGATTCGTGCCGGAAAAGACTTTTCGCGTATGCTTATCGGGATCAATAGATGAATACAATAGTTTTGTACGTTAGTGTAGCCTACAGTGTATATACACCGCATATAGAGTCGATCAGCATTTAGTATTATTATGGAGTTTATTCGTTCAAAGACAATGTGCAATGCAGCTCACAGCTAAAAATTATTATGCATTATCGACTAAGAATATATAAAACAGCGATGTAGCCTTGTAATCAAAGTACAATAGAAAATTTACATGTAGGCTCAGGTCCACATACATGTACATTGATTGCCACATGCATCCAAATGCTCTGTCACCGTAAAACAAAACACGTAAACATTTCTACCACGATTCAACTAGTTTTCTAACGGAAATTCATCCCAAAGTAATTGTCCCCGCTTTCCTCCCTGCGTTCACCGCTCACCACGGACCCGCTGGTGCGGAGAATGTGATTTCTGTGGAATGCACTCCTCGCTGCGGACAGAACAGCGCGACATTTATCTGTGTCCGCCTGCAGCGAGAAAAATTCTATCGCGCGCCTTGGCGCCCTGACAAACGATGCGAAAATGCGTGCAGATATGCGTGCATAGTGCGTGCAGATATGCGTGCGTAAATGCGTGCAGATATGCGTGCATAGTGGGTGCAGATATGCGTGCGATACCTAATATCTATTGGGTCGTGAATATCCGCATGCAGTTACATGTAGTTATGCATAGTTTTACATCATAGCTAAGGTTGTATATCTGCGGCAGAGGCACGCAGGATAGTCGTTAGCATTTTTCGCTGTCGTCACGTCAACTTTATGACGTCATAGCTGTCCGACGTCGTAGGCTATGCAAAAGTGATCGGGGACCAAACAATGTCAAAAATGCTTCTAAATTTCAATTTTGTGATTTTTTGGTGGTTTTGGTTTATTTTGGATCAGGTGCAAAATCGAAATATTTTAAGAATTACAAAATGTAACCGCAGACTGCCAAATTGCACGCGTTAATCTTAGACCGGACAAAAAACAAAATCGCAAAAGTCAATAAGGCTAAGAAGATATGAATTTCCGATAGGTGTTTGTGCTCATATTGGATGCTGTACAAAGAGCCTACACGTATGCGAGTTTAAAGGGTTTAACGCATCTAACGAAGTAGGTAGATTATATCGCATTCGAAAATAATTTCAGTGAAAAAATATCCAAGTCTGCAAGGTCGACTGGACATCGAAAAATCAAAATGTCAACGCGTTCAAAGCCTTGCATTGAATCGTTTAAATCGCTGCTTTCTATTTTGCACGCACAGTTTGACGCTATCAAGGTGTCAATTTTGGAAAAGGATCTATTTCGGAATTGAACTCGGATCTCTAGATACTAGTTATCAGTGATTTCCCATACGAGACGACTCACCGGCAGAGGACTCCGCTAGCAGTAAAATCGATGTCAGGATGTTAGGACGCGATTGTTTGTGGACCGGTGCGTGACGAACTGGCATTAGGCGAAATGTCGGACGGGCGTAAGCTTTAATTTACATTCGCATTAAATCCAACGACAGCCAGCGCGGATTGGATCGAACGGAAGGTTTCGATGACTGTCTGGGAGATGCGCGGAGCATTTAGCGAACATCCAGTGACGAAAACAAATCAGTGCTGGTGGTCTAGTTGGGACGTTGCTTTTGCTTTTTGTAGTTTAGGGTGTAGCTCGTGCGTAGCGCACGTGCTGTATGCAGTCCGGTTCTGTGCAAGAGAGCCAGCACAGAATCTCTCCCCCTTTTATAGTCGCCTTTTACGATTCACCCGCGGAGCTTTGGGCTTCAAGCCAATTATATGTAGTTATGCAGTCTGCTGCACTTTCTCCCGCGCCTACGCTTCAAGCAAATCACGCTTTTTCCATCTCCGTTCGCATGACATACTTTTGGTGAGTGACAAGTGCAGTATACAAACATACATACATACATACATATATACACACGATTAACCTTTAATCATTTAATGCAAAATACACGTTAGTTTTCACTGACGAAAACTAGGCCTACTGAACGGTTGACTGGACGCTAACTAAAAAGTAATGAAGCAAGAATACAAAAGCCACATTCGCATCACGCTGCGATAATTATTATTCTCGTCAGCAAGCCGTGCAGAAAACAGTTCTTGTAATCAATGTCTGGAATAACGTTTAACCGATAGGCCTACAGTAACTGTTAGAAAACGAACTTGATATTAGAGTCTTTCTCTAAATGCAGTCCATGGCCGCCCTCAGGACTTGATCCAGGGGGGGGGCACAACACACGTTTACAATCCAGGGGGTGCAGGAGTCTCGAGCGGGGCGGAGGGGGGCACTGACAGAAAACTTTTTCGCCTACCGAATCTATAATGTTTTTCCTGCTATTTATGACAGACCGTAACAAAAGGGCCTTACCGCCACAACGAGCCCCCTGGGACCGCCACCTCACTTCGAAAACCAATCTAGCAAAAGTCAGGGAGGTGCACAAGGGGGTGAAACTGCTTTTCCAGGGGGGTGCACTTACACCCCCTTGCATGAATGTGCGGGCGCCCATGATGCAGTGACGCAGTCTTGCTACTACAAGCCGCTGCATCGCTACGCTTCGTCTAAAATATTCATGCGCAGAAACGACTTTAGCGAACGTCGATCGAAAGCAAGAAACTTCGGCAAATGGAAAACCTTTAGCGTGTTGGCAAGAGTGCTAAAATTAGTCCCAAAATGCCTCTTAAAATGTCACATCGGATGTTGTTGGATGTACATGTACAATGTACATGTAGGGATAGGTTTGGGTCAAGGTTGCATGTTATGTATAGTGCGGGCCGGGTCAGGGTCATAGTACAAGGTAATTCCGCTACTGTTACACGGATGGCCTACGCAAGTAAGCTATACGAATGCAAGCCTCTTTGCAACGTACTATATTCTACTTACTAATGTATTATAATGGTTACTAATAGTATTTTGCGACGCAATTACTCTAGAGTTATACAATACTGATGATATCTCTATCTCCATCCAACCCTCGCCCTAATCTCAAATCAATACTCTGGACCTAACTTAAACTAAGTGCGGCTTTCCCCAAGTGGTATTTTTCTGAGCGAAACTGTTATATTTGAAAGCATGACACTTCGGCTTTATCTCTAAACGGCATGCAGCATACTCTCTACTCATATTTTCTCAAGCCTCCAACGATATGCCATCATGCACACGCCTCAAGACACGGCTCAAAAATAAAAATGTCGATCCAAACTCAATTCAAAGTCTGTCCCGTAGGATAACCATACTTATTTCGCTTACCAAATCGTGTCCCGCGGTCAACGGCCGTTGGAGCGCGCGTTACATCTCAGCATTGTGATATCCAGCCCTGCAGACCGGACTGTCACTGCATAGCGTATAGTGTGTTCGCGGATGCAACGATCAGCGTCTATATATCGGTAAGCGCTACTGCGCTGCCGCAGCTATGCAGTATGTATGCGGCTACGCATTGGAGACCGCTGTGATTGGAGCCAACAATACAAACCTGGAACCTCGATGTAGCCTAGAGCAGCTTGCTTCCTTCATTCGTATAACTTTACTGCGGCAACTGCTAAAAACTTAAGCTCAGTTTCAGTAATAGGTGAATATTGCATACTAAATGATAATGTCATATTCGCTCAGTGGCGTAGGGCCTACTTTTGGTATAGGGGGCCAACTGGTCTATGCGTTGTTTTAGGGGGCCAACTGGTCTATGCGTTGTTATAGGGGGCCAACTGGTGTATGCGTTGTTATAGGGAGCCAACTGGTCTATGCGTTGTTATAGGGGGCCAACTGGTCTATGCGTTGTTATAGGGGGCCAACTGGTCGATGCGTTGTTCCATTCACCACTGTATTGCTTGAATTTCATTGCTACCCAAGGACTTATAATTTATTTTTCTCTGGCGTTCGCCGGCGGATGTAACATGGGCTTGGCATCTTTCTCGCCTCAAACTACTAGGCCAACATGCGAATAGCAATAGAAATGATCCGTTCTCCGTAGTTACACCCAAAATACAGTACTACATTAATAATTTCTGTCATTAGACCTACACCGCTTTTCGGCACTTTAACAATTAAAGTGGACCCGTACTCTTGACTGACCGCAAGTAATTAATTTTAGATTGTCAAAAACACCGATGAACAGGAGTCGCTGTTGGCTTCGTACGGCTACAAGATCGTGTATAGCAGAGACCCAAAACATGCTAGCCGTCCGGAAATAGCTCTGAACGGCTTTGCTTGCAAATTAACCGCACAAGACGAGACTCTGAAATTTCAGGAGCAAGGACTTCACGGTGTCGCAAATTTTGCAGAGTATGCATGCAATTTGAACGCTGTTACGCACGACGAAATCACTCGTGGAAATCAATAACTTAGATAAATATATAAATCAAATCTATATCAATATTTAACTTCGTATAATGTTTGTCCAAATGGGGTTAACTAATCGGATACTCTTAGGAATCGATTAAAATTTTTATGAATACAACTCGCGTAGTTACAATGATTTAAGTCGTTGGTGGATTACACTAGAAGAATGATAATCTTTCTTTAGATTCCTTCAGGTTAGGAGCGATTCAGTTAGTCACCCTTGCTTACCCTAGCTAGAGACCTCGGGTATACTGCCGCTGGGCCACTGGGGTGTACACTGCACAGGGGCTAATTCCAAGGACACGAGATCCATGCCAGCGCTGCATTACCGCAGGGACTCTTGTCCCGTGGCTGCGTTAGATTAAAATATTTGGAGAGGCTGTCGGCCCTCTATATCTCAATCACTGCTCCTTGTTGCAAAACAAACTGCACTCGACTGCATGTCATTCGCTCGAAAGTCGCTCAGACGAGAGGGTATAGCCAGTTTCAGGAAAATATGGTTGTAAAAAACAAAGTTTAGTTAACAAAAATTTAAACTAGAAAAAAATTGAGAATCCCACTGCTTCATTTTCGAGGCAGTGTATTGATGTTTAAATTTCACATCAGTATAGGCCAACAGTCAAAAAATTGAAAGGGGTGGCCCTGAGTAATTGGGGCGGGGTAAACGACCCCCCTTGTTCCGAATGGGACGCCGACACTGGATTCTACTCGAAATTGATTCAGCCAGTGACTGCAGCGTTCCAATTATTCATCACGTGACCGTAGAGTGCAAGGATCACGTGACACGGAGTGCAAAGATCACGTGACTGCTGGGTGTATGGATCACGCTGCGGTTGACGTTCGTCACTTCGGAAGAGTTTCATCAAGGTTAACTGGCGTCGCGGCGTCTATGACGCCCAGCAATTTGATCCAGACGCCAGAAAATCGTACCTAAGACGTCTCCAGACGCCAGATTTTGCAGGTCTCGGCGTGGCTGTGATTGCATTATAATTATGCACTGGTACGTGAACACGCCAAAGTCTGCGACGCAAGAAAATGAGGACACTGCAGCGTCTCGAGACAACCAAACTAACTCACGGGCCTTGGCGTCTGGATGCCAAAAAATAAACGTAGCGGAAATCCTAGTTTCAAAAAAACCTGATTTGCTGCGTTTTCGCTGCAAAAATCTCAAGGAATGCGAATAACGGATTGACGAGGAGGATGATCGATTGATTTTCATGTAGGAAAAACTGTGAATTATCTTAGAATCTTTCTTCGCTAACGGTTGCAGACGGCTATCCTTCATATGCGGTTAGCCATTCGAGCACAATGTTCGAGCACATTGTAGCGCAACGTTGCTGCGGGTTGTAATGCCATCGGGTCATTTCAAGTCGACGGTGTTACGATTGAGTTAGAGTTGAGTTAACGTTCGACAAGTTAGATTCACATTCGTATTCGCATTTTTGCTGTTGTCTGTCCGTTTTGACATTATAATATTATTCGGAATGTGAATATCAATGTGAATCTGAGTTGTCGATCGTTCACTCAACTCAATCGTAACACGTGGACTTGAAATGACCCATTGTCAAACATCCTTTCTATTTGATAGACAATAGTTTAGCCTATAATTACAGGCTGTAATACAGGCTGTAATATAGGCTGTAATGTAGGCTGTAATATAGGCTGTAATATAGGCTGTAATATAAGCTATAATATAGGCTGTAATATAGGCTATAATATAGGCTGTAATATAAGCTATAATATAGGCTGTAATATAAGCTATAATATAGGCTGTAATACCGGCTGTTTGGGCAATGTTATTTACCGTTACAGTATGCATGTGGCCTTAGCCTATATTACACTTCACGGTTTTTGTTCTTTGCAATGTAATGGGCCTAAATAACGCCTAAAATAAAATATAAGACAAGTATTGTCTAATTTTCACATTTAGTAAAATTTTGATCCGATGAATAAAAAGCGCTGACTTTGAATGCAGCTGATTTTGACAATCGAGGACAATCAATGAATAAAATATATCAGGGAAATTTTTATTTTATTTTTTTATGCCGCAGAGTTATATGTAAATAGGGCTAGAACTACATGTAGAATGCATGATCCATACGTGCGCGTGTACCGCACGATGCGGCCTGCATTTAGAGCTAGTCGCGACTGCATCAGCTATCAACCTAACGATTTAACGACGTTGAACTCAATCGCATGCATTACCAACTGATGCGCCGGCGTTCATTCGACTTGAAGACTTGTTTCAGTTCCAGCGATCGGAGATTGATGTCGTAATAAACGTCGTGCGATGCGTCTCGTTGTTCGCCCCGTGTATCCAGAGCGACCGATGGCATTCTCTCCGTAGGCTAGTCTCTCCCTATACGATCAGGCCATGTATTGTATGCATGCATGTAGCTTGTTCGGCGTTGAAAAACCGGGTGACGCTGTGGAATTCTGGAATGTGTAGCCGTGGAACGCGGGGCATGAATCGTGGAAAGACAGAATCGTGGAAACCCCAAGTTCAATGAATGGATTATTTAAAATGCGGAGACTAAACAATTCGTGGAGACCACAAATTACGGAGCAAAATGCGGAGAACACAATCCAGTAATTAACATTACTGACAGGCCGGTAGCCCGAGTGATATCGATACGCGTAGTCCCTATAGGTGTATTCTTTCAAAAAAGTAAGACCATTAGGGTCTAAATGTAGACCATACATGACAGTTTACGACTATTGAATGCAGGCCTAGATCATGCATGTACACCATTAAACACATACACGATCATTAAATTCATAGGCCTACTAAGTCTTACAGGCTGTGTGACAATGCATTCCTTCGTTTACAACGTACAATGTTGTACAAATCAACATTAACTTGAATTTGAACCATTCTAAGAATGAATTGACCACGAACACCCCTCGTTCCTTGTTTGACAACACATTATACAGTGTACATTGCTTCAGGCGATGTTGCTGGGATCTGACGGCGAGCAACAATGTCGCTTGCACTCAGATGTCCGTCCGACACAACGCGAATTGATCGCATTGGCTTCGATCACATCAAGTTTCTTCATGCGCTAAACAGATCCATAATAAACATTGCCCGAGTGGGTTTATGTTACACTGCATAATTTTGACGAGAATTGCAGCTGATGATTTTAAGCGCGAATGAATTTGTTTCCGAAGCTGCCGGCCATAGTTCGTTGGCGGCGACATGCAAGAGGCCTAAAATTTAATGCTTGTGCACGAAACAATATGTTAAACAAAATATCATTAAGAAGATTAGCCTATTTTATTCCTATCAATCAATTAACTGTGTCTGTTCAATTTTACCTCAATTCTATATAACAACACTATTTTCACAATCATGGTTATGCATTTTGAGACTTAGGCCTACATTTGCAGATTTCTGACTTTAAAACTGTTCATTAATTCTATCAACGAAATATTATATATCAGATTCATAATTGCACATTTTTGGGTTAAAACTACACATATTGGGTAAAATACACCATTACATACACAAGACGTGGTCAACTCATTGCTTTAACCGAACACTGCTTGCCGGCTTCGGCGTAATACTACGCAGGCTCGTAATACTACGCAGGCTCGTAATACTACGCAGGCTCGTAATACTACGCAGGCTAACGCGAATACGATGACTCGTGTCAAATTAAGACATCAGCGCCGCTCTCGCCTACAACCCCTATCATCGTCCGCATAACTCCACACGCTCCAAAGCCTTCCCCCCCCACTCGGACAGATTTACGGCCTCGCCACTAATCTCAGTCGCGTAACGGATTGCCAAAGTCCCCCGGATTATCCGCTAATCCCGCATCCCTCGCAAAGCCGGGACCAGGCGAGAACGCGTGTAAGGGTTCGACGAGAATTAGTAAGCCGAGCAGACTTCCATTTGGGAATGATCGACCGACGCCTAACGGTATAATATGCCAGATACATCAACGGTTCGCGGGGGTGGGTGCCCCTCACTGGCCCCCCTGACCCCCTGGTCCCCCCTGAATTCCCTGCAAGTGGCCTAGAAGGGTTTTTTGCGCCCGGGGGGGAAGTCTGATATGGCATTCCCCAAAGAAGCGATGGGGGAGGGTGCTGACGATTTAAAAAAATATAATGTTACTATATCGAAAACAAAAGCTTTTGTTCAGGGGCGTCAAAAGAGACATCGTTTTGACAAACCATCTTAAACTTTAACTTGCTACGTCAAATACGTTACAGAAACAAAATCCGAAAATATAATTTACTGTGTCCAAATCAATGAATAATTTTAGACCCATTAGGACCTGCTTGGCCTCCTGACACCTGGTGTACGGGGGGGGGGGGGGGGGCGGTGGGGCATTCTGCGCGCCCTGGCCTCGCTACGCTAATGCCCTCTGGTTTGAGGTTTTGAGAGACCAACCTATCCTGGCGCAGAAAGGGCGGCAGCTAATTCACTGATAAAGGAAGGATGGATGCGGAGACGAGGATGCGGATGGAGATGCACCGAAGTTCTGAAATGAATCCTCCGATAGTCCATGGATACTGGCAATGCATTGGTGCAATGGTTTGGGGGAAACTCGGCCCCCTCCAACCCCCCCCCGCCCACCTCTTCATTAAACATCATTTAATCAGTGGTGAAGTTATTAGATTGCAATGCAAAGATATCGCGTCAGGTTTGATTGTCTGTATTAAATGATTTGCATTTCAAGATAATATATTGACATAATCCTACGTTCAGATTTGAATGCTATAAATCTACAGTATTGCTCAAAAGTTTGAGCCCACTGATCAATTTATCAACTTTGTTCGTTTGCTTTTAAGCAAAGTTGCTATTTCATTTCCTGTTGTTGACATTTGTGAGTGGCATTCAAAAGTAATTTTTTTTTGTGTAATTGATGCCTGATAAATATAATTGGAATTTAACCTTGAACGGTTTACTTCGACTTTGTCCGGTGGGCTCAAACTTTTGAGCAATACTGTAGATAACTCCCTAGTTTGTGCAATTATTATGATTGGGTAATGGAAACACAATGTCATCTAAAACCTCTCTTACATTTCAGAAATCAGAGCCTTTACATAACGGTTTTTAAATAGATGTGGCAAAATTATTTGTCTTTGCCTCCTTGAAAAACGGCTTTCGATCCCGCTTCGTATGCATCTCAAGACAGCTGCTGCCGCCCAGTTCCCCGTAGATAGCTGAAAAGGATAGACTCCTGCAAACCGACCGGGAGAGAGAGCAATGGCCTGTAGGGGAGCGCAGCGGGAGATACTGAGGACAGGCGTGACTGAACATTCAATTGCTCAAGCGGGAGTCCGGGAGTCCGGGATTGCGAGCGCGGCTCTCTGCAGACATCGATCACGTTAAGCACTGGACACTCTATCACACAATGCCCGTATAAGAATACAAGTTTTTCATCTTTAATGAAATGCAACTTAGCCGAGTGACTTCTGAGTTTCTAGCTATTCTCTAGGCCTATATCCCAAAATTATGTTTTGAAACAACAGACGGGCTGGCCCCTGTAGTTTCAATATCCGTGCGAACACGGATCTTTATACGAATGGACGACAAAAAGGCGGCTAGTTGCTTCTACACGTAGATGCGTCACAACATATTTTATTCGCACATTGCGCCGAGCGACATCGTACATAAGCGTTTTCCATTCAATTCACAAAATTAATCAACACTTTTGAAACGGTCGAATGCACCGCGTGCTGCAGTACATTATTGACTGTGACGTGACGGCGGCAAGTCAATTGAAGGGCTTAGTGCATGCACCACATCACGGCCAAAAACACGAACCGAGTAAATCGCATGTAAAGATTTTGCAGGGCACTCCGCGGGCATGTATAAGCTTACTGCAGTCATCTGGGGCATGCACTGAAAAACCTCTTTATTGTGTTATAGAACGCTCAATTGTAAGGCGTTTAAACCCGTTTCAGGCATGAACCATATTACTCGAGTTACGTGGTACATGCTCTAACCCCTTCAATTGTATCGACAGTACGTGTAGCTACTGCAGCAGTCTGTCCGAATGCCAGCAAGAACACATTTTCACTCCTTTCCCTGAATGATTGGACGTTTGCGGATACGCGGCTTCAAACTGCTCGGACCCCTATATTGAGCTAGCGCTTCTGCATCGCTGCCAATATGTCAGAAAATCGAGAGAAATTGAAAACGCCGGCGAAAATCTTAATTTCGCAAATCCCGTTGGGACCGTTTCGCACCGGACTCTGTAGCCCAACCGGTCGAGCGGACCCATTGACCGTTTGCTCGAACGCGTAGCGAGTTGCCAAGCGGCGGGTATTTAATTTCCTGGTTTCATCAACGTCTATCGCATTCGCGCTAAGTTTGTTCCAATATATGCAGTGACCGTACTCTAATGCTTGCGAAGAAGACTTAGTGAATAAACTTTGCAGGTAGACTATAGTGATATACAACGCGTACAAGATGGTTACAAAATATTTTTTCTTTTAGCCCATCTCCTTGGGTTTCCAACGTTCCATTAATTAAATAATTAATGGTTGCCCACGACGACGACGACTGGAGGTCCTCGATGCCGTCGTAGACGCCGAAACGGGCTCTAAGTCCAATATTAGTATTCGTAACTCCCACTTGTTTCATCCTCCTTCTCGTAACATTTCTCCCCAGCCGTTTGCTAGAAATATTTAAAAGGTATTTCGATTGAGTTCAATCAATTGTAATTACCGTAATAACTGGTTTCAATTATGTCAAAAATGGTTTTAATACACGAAACTATATTTCAAACCGCAACTATATCTTTTTTTATTTGCCGAACAGGCTAGTAGGCAGGCCCACAATTATATAACAATGTATTCAAAGATGCAACATGGCATATATAGTGTTCATTACTACTCAAAATAAAGAATCTATGGACAAAATGAGAGTTTAGTGAAAGTTAACTATGGTCTACTTCATTCATCAATCGCTGAAATTTCAATAATATACCTACTCTGGTAGCCTACTAAAAACTTGAATGTAGCAGCTCTGGTGACAAATGCTGAAGAGAGCGCAACACGGCGATATTTGCTCAGAGCAGTCGAGTGAAGTTGGTGCGAGAGAGAAGCCGTGTGGAAAAACTTGATAACTGGCAGCAAAACGACCTTTGGCGCGCGGCGGGAATTGCAGCGGTAAGTCATTGGGGAAAATCATTCGCTGCGACACTCTCGTCAAAAGCAATCACGAAATATCGATTTTGTTTATGAGCCAATTCGATATAGGCCTACATACACGGAAACCAGGCAGGAGTTCTGTAACAGCTAGGGCTACACTAAAAATGAATGCGACTCGAGTGGGGTTTTAATAATATCGGAGTTCGTTCCGGGGTTAATTAAAAGAAAAAACTAAAATGTAAAATTCAAGTTCGGATTTTTCAATTGGATTCGCTTTTATTAATAGGCGAATGTTAAAGGCAGTAACTGCTGACACACACGCGTTACTTCACGCAAATACGCTATGACGCGTTATATGATTGTATACCCTATATTCTTGGTGCGTTAAAAGTGCAATATACATACATACATACCCATAATTGGGTCTATGCGTGTAAACTAAAGCAATGCGTCTTATACTGCAAACTGATCGATTATACCACTGTAATCTCTACAATATGCTCCATCAACCCCTGCGGGCCGGGAGTGGGAATCGGAAGAAATGTTTGAAATAATTTACAATGATGTTAAACCAACCGACATTCTCCATCACACAGAAAGCGAAAACCGCATGAAGAAAATTTTTGCCAAGTTTCCTTTAGATAAAAACCGAGCATCCTCCTGAATAAACAAGTCGACGCCGTATTGGCTCGTTTTGCGCAAAAATCCTTGCTTGCTACGACAACCAACAAATTGTCTATGCGCGTTTATTTTTCGCCCCCCAAAGTTGACTTCTTTACTTATTTTTCTTCCTGATTCTTTGCATTTCTTCGTTGAAAGTCGTATTTTATTTCTTGTCAATCCATGCGAATAACTTCATGGATCGTTAGCGTCTTTTCATAACGCTTTTATATAGTGTCTCGCTAAGATCTCCGATCTACATGTATCACATGCGAAGAAGTTTTTCACTTTCTACTGATGCAGCTCATACCACTCATCATTAATCACTTACGCGTTATATTCTCCCGTGGGGTCGTCAAATTCATATCTCGGGCACGACACGCCTCCGAGGGCTGCGCCTAACGGCAAAGTAACGGGGTTCCCCCGACAGCTCTCTTCCATTCTGATTGATCGGTGGTTAGTTTCTTCAACATTGCGTTAAGCCTACAGAAAGTTAATCCCCGGATATCACGGCCTGTTTGAAAGCCTGGACCGAATGTTTAGATTTATGGTTCTCCGTCGTAGTTTTTGTATCGGTGACATGAATGATAGATCGAACCACAGGCCTATGGGATAGAACTGTACAATAATGTGAGCCATAGGGGCATAAAGACCCCCCACTTATTTTTAAATTAAGCCTAATTTAAAACAAATTATGATTCATGCGTTTTTTTTAGTTATAGGCTATAGTTATTAACTTTTTGTAAAATTTACTTAATGATCGGTTGTAAACCGACCCTTAACTCGATTTAAAATAATACAGTTATTCATCAACAATTTGAACTATGCCTTCGCCAAGGAAAATTATTTTGAGCTGTGCCTCCTTTTCAAAACCTGTTGAATTCAATAATAGCCACCAAACATAGTTTAAATTGCTTTTGATCATGGTGATTGAACATAGCTTCGCGTTTGCATGAATGATGCAATCTCCGCTGTCCTCGGTCATAGTCACTCAACCATGGTCACTTGACTATTTGATTTTAAAGTAACAAACTCTAAATTCTGCATCAATGTTCTCATTTCAGAATATAGGCCTACTGGCGACAAACGCAAGTTCCATCCGATCTTAATTTCGGACACCACGCATCACAATCCCATCACGCACTGGAATCCCCTCAAAATCAGCTCCGGTACCGCCTCCTATCCATCCATCCCGCGCGTTCGATCTCCGGAGGGAACCTTGCGGACTCACTTATCCGACGCTCTTCCTTCGTCTCTCTTTCTCCGCATCCTACTTGGCAGGTTCTAGAAATATTTGTGTGGGGGGGGGATAATCCTGATTATCCGATTTACAAGTTACGACCAGATGCGGTAGACTCGTAAACTTTTTTCAGTTTGGTCAAAAATTACATTACGACCGGAGGGGGGGTAGGTGATAACAGACATTTTCACTTTTTTGCGGCCAAAACGCTCTTCTTTTTTCCAAACTTCTTGCTTTTATAACACACATAACATACAATGCAATGATACACAAGGTAAAACGCAACTAGATTAAACAAAGAAGAATACTCTTTGAAAAGGCGTACGCCTGCATGTATGTCTAACGTTAATCATGACAATGGACTAAAACATATGGATATGATAGCAAGTCTAATAATAATTAACTTCGCAAATATTCGCTCAGCATGCTGGTGGGGGAGGGGGGTGATTGTCCTCATTTGGCTCTATTTGGCTTTTATTTGGCTTACTTTTCCTATACTTATGCACTGACAAAACTTGACTTGACGTGCTGGTTAGGGTGGGAGGGGTGGAGCATGCAACTCCTCTCATGGATAACTTAGAACTGCTCCGCCCCCTCTTCGGGGGATACGCTGTGGATGCCGCCCACCTCCCCCCTCCCCCGTGCCCCCCTCATGGGAGATGCGCGGCGGAGCCGCCCCGTGCATTAAGCGCGCAGATAATCGGAGTAATTGAAACGCGGGTCAGGGCAGGGGCGATGGAGGCGCATCCATCAGGGCTCTCGATAATGACGCCGCCTGAGTAGACAGGCGCCCGGCGAGCTGCGTGCACACACATACAGATCGCCTGGGTGTCAATAGCAGGACTTCCGCTAAGCTTTTTGTCCCGGCGCGCAGACGCCAAGACTCGCAGGCGCGATGGACAGCGACTTTTTGACAAATTTAATTTCGCAAACCGACTCCGTGGAACTTAATTTTTGAAGATCGACCATCATACACTAGAGATACTTCATTTTTCACTACAGACATTTAATTTTTGAAGGCGAGTTTGTCGTCTCGAGACGCCAGGGTCTTCATTTTCATGCGTCGAAGCCACGGGAGTGCCAACACATCGTACACCATAGGCCTAATACAATTAGCCTACAGCGACGCAGAGACCTTTGAAGGTCTTGGGGCGTTTGCGTAGCATTTTCTGGCGTCATAGACGCCGCAACGCCAGTGTACGGAAGTCCTGGTCAATACCAATAGCGTCCCCGGTTAGGAAGCGTAACGACGTATCGTTATGTGGTAAAGAAAGGCTATTCGCGTTGATTAACGAACGTAAAAATAAACTGCAGCAATTCAACGAGAAACACTTTGTTGAAATTATTTATTCTCGTGTTGCTATAATCGCCGATTTGTCTTACACCGGATCTGTCAAGAGATCGTGTGAAGATAAAACGTGCGCGTCGTAGCTCTTCATAACGTCACTTTTGCTAACGATCTGTCTTCCGAAAAACTCATATTTATTGGAAGATTATGTTGAGTAGATTATCGATTTGTTGATTATTATGTTAAGAGTTGTCAGCATAGAAAATCAGAACACCAGTGGCATTGAGCTTGTAACAATTAACTGCTCAACGCTTGTTGACAATGATATGGCGGGTTTGTCGCCTCAATGCGAACGCGAAAAACCACGATTTGGTTCTATAGATTTGTATTTCTATAAACGAAATCAGTATTATCGTGCTTGCTTGTTTGAGAATTCTCTGTCGCGTTCCGAAGCATCATCATAATTGTTAGATGTTGTAGCTATAGCGGCTAGCAAGACAGCTACAGTTAGTTATCCAGAGACAGCTAGGCACTAGGCAGATCTGCTTGATAATGCCCTGCATTAGCTTGTCCGGTACAGTCTCCCTACGATCTTAAAATTGTTTATGCTGGCGCTTCACAGCGAGGACCAATGAGCCTTCAAACTATCAACTTAACAAGCTATAGTGTTATAATTTCATAGTGCAACAAGGTAGGACCTGTTTCTAGTGTACATTTGAGCAATTTTTCACGCAACACTGCGAAATATCGATATCAAAACCGCGATCGGTTCAGATTTTAGCTTCGTACAATCTGCGACAAGCTGGTTTATCATGGCGACATGCCGACAGGTTGAGGAATATAACAACACACGTTAGCTGTGGACAGCATTAGACGTCCGCGGATAATCCAGTCGGATAAGTGTGTTATTATCGTTCGATTTGACAGCAGAGCTGGGCTATGCACATTCCGTATGCAGTCGAGCAATGACCGCCCTGTGATGATGATCCACATATCACTGCTTGGCTCTGACCCAGTTGAATGCACAGAGTGGGAGCAATAACGGAGACCATAAGAGAAGCGTTAGAGGAGGATTGCGTTTATGTGATAACGTGTCCGGCATTTCAAACCATGTAGGCCTGCATGTAGGCCTGCATGTAGGCCTGCATGTAGGCCTGCATGTAGGCCTGCATGTAGGCCTGCATGT